>CAMOHE010029644.1:0-43250 GCA_946598075.1 Artocarpus hirsutus | reverse complement strand
AAAAATCCAAAAATAGAGAAAATAGAGGAAAAATGAAAAATCTTGATTCTAATCCGTTTTTGATGAAATGAAGTTTACATTCTAGCTAATCTAAGTCCATCCAACTTAGATTGAAGCTTTTCTAGGCTTAGAAACTCTAAAATTTCAAAATGCAAGAAAATCTTGAAAAATAGAAAAATTTTGAGTTTTAAAATCTAACCTCGAATCAAAGCTTGAAAACGTTGTTTTTGTTGTTGAATCTTGTTCCCGAGCCTTCGATCTCCTAGCCCAAAGCTTGAAAACGAAATTTGTTTTTCAAAAATTTTGAGAGATTGAGAGAGAGAGTGAGGGAACCCGAGAGAGGGGAAGAGAAGAGAGAGAATGAGCGAGAGAAAATGAGGGGAAAGAGAGAGAAAATGAAATAAATAGAAGAAAATAGAGAAAGTGGTTGCACAGAACTATGTGCAACAACACACTATTTTTTCAAATCAAATTGCTTTGTAAAAATTTAAATTAACAATTAAAAACAATTTAGGATAATTAAAAATCATTAAAAGAGTAAAATTATACAAGGTCACTAAATTTCCACAAAACATTCAAATTAAATTTAAAGTGCTCATTAAGGCACACTAATCCACCATTTATCATCCTAATACCATTTAATTAACTTCGGGGTGTTACAAATGTAAATACAAAAATTCACTAATAACTTCGCTAGATCACCGGCAGTCTTAAAAATACAATATTATTTACCGTGTAAATACAAAAATTCACAAACTACTTCGTCAGGCCACCGACGATCGAGAAATGCAATATTATCAGGTTATATAGAATTTACGTGTAAATGAGAATTTAACTGATGACTTCGTTGGACTATCGAAGGCAAGAAATATAGTTCATCGACAACTTCGTCAGACCATCAGTAGCTAGGAAATATAGAGGCCATTTGCTATGTAGGAAATTGTTTAAGGCAATTCAAACTATAAAAGCGATTCAAACAGGCATTTGGTTGAGTAATAATTAAGGCCAGATCAAATCATAGAAGCGGTTTTAAACAGCCAAAACCCCTAAATCCAAACTTTGTCCCTTTAAGTTTACATGGTTTGAACTTATTTCTACAATAAAAACCATTCTTGTCTGTCTTTCTTTCGTAAACTATAATTTTTCAAATACCAGTTGTTGTTTTAAACTTGATGTGATGTTTTATTCTTATTTTAAACCTTTACATTCTAAATGCCAATTCAAAACCGTAGTTTAAACCATACATTGTAAAACTCACAGTTCAAACCATAAAGTTTTTAATCATACCATTCTAAACCCATACATCAAAAGTGCCAAAAGTATTTCTCTAGAAATACTATATTCACCATGTAAATACAAGAATTCACCGATGAATTCACCGGACCGCCGACAGATGAGAAATATAGTATTTTTCTAGAAATACCATAGCTACTGTGTAAATACAAAATCCATTAGCAACTTTGCTGGATCGCCTTTAGCCGAGAAATATAGAATCTCTTTGGAAATATTATATTTAGCGTGTAAATTCAAAAATTCACCAGTGACTCTGTCGGACTTCTTGTGGCCAAAAAATCAATATTTATCAAGAAATACCGTATTTATTATGTAAATACAAAAATTCATCAACGACTTTGCTAGACTATCAGTAGTTTAAAAATACAATATTTTTCTAGAAATACCGTATTTATTGTGCAAATATAAAAATTCACCAGTGATTTCATCGAATCGCCGGTGGCCAGAAAATATAATATTTATAAAAAAATTATATATTTACACAAAAATACAATATGTCCACATAAAATAAAAATTTATCGACGACTTCGTCGGATATCACCAGTACCGACATCATCACTGGTGGCCAAAAAATGCAACCACAACAAGAAAGAATAACGACAACATAAAGAAATATAAAAGAAAGAAAGAAAGAAAGAAAAACTCATAAAACACAAGGAAAATATATATATATATATATATATATATATATATATATATATATATATAATAGAAGCTCTCAGACAGATGTTCTCATCTAATTCTTTTTCCTTCGAAATTGAATGAGTTTTATTTGATCCAAGAAAGCCACCTACTTGATATTACCACATAAATGACAAACATAAGAATGCATAGAAAAAAGTATCTTTATTTAGATCAATTCACATAAAAGACAAATATACGACGTGGCAAGTGCTAACATAAAAGCAGCTTCATGAAGAGAAAACACAGAAACAAAATAAACAAAAAAGCCATCAACAAATGATTGCTATTAAACTAGGAAGTAAAACTCGGGTAGAACAACAACTTCGACGAAGGCATTGTTTGGATGGTGACCGCGATAAGAGGTCTCTGTCCTCTTATTACTCTCTCTAGTTGCTCCTCTATATTCTTCGGCGTCGAAGCTCCATCGACAACGATAGCGACCTTGCAGCAAAGTTGATTGATAACGAAGCAACACCTTCAACAACGATCTCATGGTGAAATGACATGATCTACAAACTTAATTCATGGACCTGCAAACGTGATCCGTGGTGAAGTACTCACATCGCGATGAAGCTTGAGAAATCTCACAAAGCCATTCAATAACGATGGGGATCGTAGATGCATCAGACCTCAATCGTGCAATTTTTCATTACTGAGAGAGAGGCTTGAAGTCTCGACCATGGATGGCAGTATATCGGGGACAGCGGAGCAGATCAGGAATGATAAGGATGGATAGCAACGGTGATGGATTTTCCCCACTTTTCTTCGTTCTCATTAGAGAAGACGATATTGAAATCACCGTTGAACACTTTCTCCTTAGTGGCCGTCAAGATTCTCCAAGACTCGAACCAAGAGTTGATGGAACCAGAAAACCAAAGAGAAAGGAAGAAAGAGATAAACATATTTAAGAGAGGGAATGGAGATAGTAAATGGAGGAAACTAAAGAGAGATAAAGAAGAGAGAGAAAGTAGGAGTGAGAGAATTGAGGGGGAAATGAAAAAGCAAATAAAACGGAATATGCCACTACAAGGTTAGTTTTGGGTTTTTGTTTAATTAAGATGCTAATTTATTTAAATCTGCTATTATTTTTATATTTTTAAAAGTATTGACATAATTTACCAATAGAGTAGCAAAATTTGCTATTTTGTATAATCTCTCTAAATTAATATAATATAATAATATTTTAAATATATTATGGTATATTATATTATTAATAATGAATAATGAATATTAATTTTAAATAAAAGGAAAATTATTATGTTACTATTTTTCATAATTTTTATTAATTTTTCTAATTGGAGAAAAATTATGGGTAAAATTATTTAGGATCCAAAAAATCAATTTGACCTAGTGGTGGTCAAATTGGAATGGAGAAAAATCTTAATAAAATTTTGAGAATTTTATTGAAAGGTTTATTCAGAAAATTGGAAGAAATGATACAAGGACAGGATGTATGAATGAAGACTGATATATGCTTCGATTTGTTTTTGTAATCTTTTATTTTCGTGCTCTAAGGTGGAACCATAATGTTACGGCCATGTTTGCATATAATTTTTGCTATGTTATCATGCTATGCTTGTATGCTTTATGATATAATTTGCTATATGTTTAATAACACGTCATGTAGAATAGAGAATGCCACTCATAAAATTTTCATGCATGTTTTATATATATCTTGCTTGTTTTAAAATATTAAATGGGAAAGGATTCTCGATTAGAATCCATTGTCTCCATTGTTAGTCTATATGTGAAACCAAGTGACCTCGACCCCAAGGAAGATTTTTCACCACCAGCGATATAGTAGACTAGACTTTCTAATGAAATTGTCTACGGGCATGATTCATGGTTGTACACCCAAAAATGGCAATTTATGAGTCATGGATCATAAACTATAAACAATGGTTATAACCTAAGATGAATTTAATTATTAACCTCCCCAAAAGCTCTGTTAATTAAAATTGTGACCAAATAAAGCGGTAGTTAGTAGGCATATACTTAACGGATGGGATCTGTGTTTCAGGCTAGTTTGTATTTGACTAACCCAAGATAGCTGACATGAATGGGGTTAGGAATTATCATAGTATTAAATGTGTTTTCTCAAGATCTTACACATTAACATACTTGCATTATTATACGTCTATATTGCTGGATTATATGTTTGCTTATTATTAATACATGAGATATATTTATTTTAGTCAAAATGTCGATAAGTCCTTTAAACATGACATTTTATAAACAAACCCTTATCGGGGAGAACTTTAATGAATGGAAACAGAACCTAAACATAATATTGACATGTGAAGGACACAAATATGTTCTAAGTGAGCCTATTCCACTAAGGCCTTTTTACACTGATCCTGAAGAAGCATTTCAAGACTACAATTCTTGGTACAATTCAAATGAGATTGCATATTGTTACATTCCCTAGAAAACATTCCAAAAGAGTTATCTAAATAGTATGATGACTATGACATTGCTAAGTAGATTCTAAAGAGTCTTGGGGACAAGTTTATAGATCAAGTTCTCTTGGTGAAGCAAACAGTAGTTCTTAATCTCATGAAGTATGAGCAAAATTGGAGTATCAGTCAAGCGTCATATGACCAACTTGCTTTGACTTTTAGTTAATGCTCAGTTAAATGGAGCCAAACTAGATATGGAGTCAATAAATGAGATCATATTTAGAAGTCTAATGGATGACTTTAAGGCATTTAGAGTCATGATAGACTTCAAGGACATGACTCCAATTGAACTCATTGGAGAACTCATCTCTTTTGAGTAATGGTCTATAGATAAGAAGGTGGAAAAAGATGAAGACAAATTTGTGTTTCAAACTCATCTATTCTTAACAATGAGGAGGGAGAAAAGAGTGGGAAGAAATCACCTAAGAAAGGGGTACCACTGAAGCCTAAATGCTTCTATTGTGGAAAAGCTGGACACTTTAAGAAAGATTGTAAGAACTTCTTAGCATGTAAGGGAAAAAGAGGTATGAGTAATCCTTATTGCTTAGAAGCTTGTTTAGTGGAAGATTGAAAGGACACTTGCCATTGATATTGGAGCCACTAATCATGTTTGTGTTTCTAGGCATGAGTTTAAGAAAATGAGAAGTCTACATGACACGTTAAGGACGAGTAATGGGATCTTGGTTTCAGCTGAAGCAGTAGGAGTTGTAGATGTCTATTATGATAATTTTAGGTTTATAGAATTAAAAGTGTTTTTTATGCTTCTCAAATTAAAAGAAACATTATTTTGGTTGCTTGTTTATTCAAAGATGATTATTTTGTTTCTTCCAATAATAAATAGTTATTTGCAAAAATAAGTCTTTTATTTGTTCTGCGAATATTGATCAAATCCTTTAATTTATCAAACCAAAGTTTTACACACTGTTGAACACTAAAATTGTTAATAACTCGAAAAGATTAAAAACTTCTAACTCTAATAAAGCATAGCTTTGGCATCTATGTCTAGGTCATATTAACCTTAATGAGATATAAAGGTTCATTAAGGATGGTCTTCTAATTTCCTTAGAGGTGGAGCCTTTACAAGAATGTCAGTCTTGTTTGGAAGATAACATGACTAAGAGGCCTTTTGGGGCAAAGGGCAATAGGGCTAAAGGTGTTCAAGACTTAGCGTATACAAATGTTTATGGACCCATGAATGTTTCTGCATATGAAGGGTATGAACTTCATCACATTCATTGATGATTATTCAAGATATGGATACTTGTATCTAATCCACCACAAAAGCAAAACTTTTGATAAGTGTAGGGAGTTTTGGCTTGAAGTGGAAAATCAATTAGGAAGACCCATTAAGGAACTCTAATTGGTCGAGGTAGTGAATACCTTTAGGATGACTTTATAGAATATTTATTAGAGAATAGGATTTTATCTCAATTAACTACACCTGGAATCACACAATACAACAGTGTAGTAGAAAAAAGTAAAAGAACCTTGTTGGACATGCATGGTTATGTGAATGATGAGTTATTCCACATTGCCCACATCCTTATATGATATGCACTACAAACTACATGCTATCTTCTAAACGATGTACCAACTGAAGCTATTTCTAAAACTCCTTATGAGTAAAGGGTTAGGAAACCATCCTTAAATCACTTAAGGATTTGGGGTTTTCTAACACATGTCCTGGATAAAGATGCCAACAAGTTGGAACCATGTTCAGAACTTTACATTTTTGTAGGATATATAAAAAGGATTAAAGGTAGATTTTTCTATAATCCATAGGAGAATAAAAAATTAAAAAAATAATTCACAGCAGAATTTTAAAATTTTAAATAAGAGCATTTTCAAAAGCACAAGTTTGACATGCTAAATACATAAATTAATGATAGAAGTTACAAACCTCTTTTGTACACTAAAAGTAGCAGAAATCTGTGAAGAGAAGAACCTTCCAAAAGAGCCTCAACCAATTAGTCTTTTTTTGCTATTCTCTATCCATAATCGGAGTGTGGGTGGTTACACATCGTATAGATTTTCCTCCATTGACTCTCCCTCCAACCACTTGAGAAAGCCTAGAGTTAAATTTCTTAATGTTGAACAATAGCTCTTAGGGAGTTTCAGAGTTTTTCTCACTAGAGTACTCACTCTATGCTTCTCAAGTGATCTAAATAACCAAAAAAAAAAAAAACTCACCCTCTATTTATAGTGGTTAGATTTGGGGTTAAACCTTATTATATTAGGCCTCAAAATTTGAGTTTAGATCAACTTCAGGGTAAAAACGCATAAAATGCGTATCTTGATCTGATTGCCTTGATCAACAATGAGACAAAGGCATGGTTGACCATGCTGTCGTGATCCTAGAGTTCGAACCAAATTCGAACTCCTCAAGTTGATTTGATTGATCCAATCTCAACCAATTAGATAAATTCCATCTTATTTGGCCTGGGTATCCTTTACAAAGCCACAATTTTAATTCAAATAACCCAATAAAAAAGTTATTTAATTTAAATAGTCATATACAGATAAACCCATACAAATAAAATATTATCCAAATAATTTAACATGTTTATCTTAAATTAATTCACAAATTAATTCAACTGATAAATTAATATGAATTATTAAATCTAATTAACTTGAATTTTAGCTAATCTAATAATTTAACATAAGTTACCAATATGTAGGAAAAACATACCGTATCGTTACAGGATTTATTATGAGCTAGCAAAGGGGACCCGATCGATATATATAGTTCAAGCTCTTATAATTATAAAATAACATATCCCAGATATATACTTTATAATTATCAACTCTAACGCTACTTCACTAAAAGCTTAGAGCTATACTCTCGAACTATATAAAATTACAAAGCTCCAATAAGTTAATTATCTATGACATATCATAATATGTCACATCCCCATAGGATATTCATAATCATCTTAAGAATAAATTATGTTCTACTTTCTTGATTATTTTTATCTTACGTTCTATTATCACACCATTGGAATACTTACTATCTATGGATAGTATATCATTCGGTTACACCTATATTTTCTAATGTTTGAGCACTCTAGTCTTCCAATTACATGACAATGTATATAAAAGAATATCATTAATTCAGATGAACTATGTGTAACGCCCCCTTACGGACGTTATAAATGCCATTACATTCATCCTTGTTTTTGTTATTTTTAAGATAAACCATTTAAACAAGTAAACAATTTATCAAACTTATCCTAGGATCCATGCGTGCATTTTTTAAAACATTTATTAAATTACTTAATTATAAATATTCTTTAAATAGTTTATCAACACCAAAACAATAAAACCATAATTTAAATAAAATTATCACAATTTTTAAAATTTGCTTACATAGTTCGGTAGGCCAAACTTTGAACATCGGCAGGCTGAACATGACCGGCAGTCCAAACTTCAACCACCGGTAGGCTATTCGAGGCTTTGCAAAATCAAGGTTTAAAAATAGTTGGCTAGGTCGACCGATATAAGGTAGTTGACAGGCTAATTATAGTGTCAGTAGTCCAATCAGGGATGATCGAAGGCTAATCTGTTGTTAAAAAAAATTAATTTTAAAACAAATCTCAATAATTCAAAGTGTAGAAAGATAAATAATAATCATATAAAGTTATAGAGACGTAGTTCAAATCTCCAAAACTCTTTAAATAAACATACTTATAAATAAAACATAGTTTATAACTTTAAATTTCTCTTTTGGCGTTCTTTCATATTCAATCCATCATTCTTTGCTCACATGCCCGTCTTTGTTTTCGTGATTCCATCATCCTCTTTGTAATGACTAGGAGAAATTCATTAATAAAACCTAATATTTAATTAGGTTTAATTCATGAATTTACCCTTAAAAATTGTAATAATTGTAAAATTGTGATAATGTATAAATAAGTAGTATTAAATAGAAATTTCACTACGAACATGATACAATGTTGGATATTTTTAATGCAGATTTTACGAGTATAAATACTCAAAAATTTGTAAATAATATCCATAAAATGAATTTTATAACACAATTAATTGTAAAATTGTGATACAAACAAATGGGTAATTAGAGTATAAATAGGACATAGAGTCCGCTAAAACCCTAACCTAGTGTAAAAAAGGGGGCCGAAGCAGTATAAGTATACTGTAAAGTAAAAACATAGATATGGAAAATGTTACGTTTGGCCTCTAAAAGTAAACCAAAGGTAAGTAAAATATTTTATATAGTCTAAGGATATGTTGTGCACTGATTTTACCACGGTAGTGTAAAAAAAATATTGTGTGATAAAAAATTACATAGTGTAAATTTTTGGGGCCCACTAAGTGGACACCCATTAGAGTTTCATTGGGCCACATGCCATGAGAGGTGGTCCAATCACCTTATGCCACATTAGGTAGACTCATGGATTACTTAGTGAGTCACCCCATTGGATAAGCATGCATTAAATGTGATTTTAGCCACAAAAAAAAAAAAAAAGAATTTCATTTTCTTCTTCCATTAGCCCATGGCAGCCATTGAAGAGCTCTCCCAAAAATTTTCTCAAATCCAACTCTTTGCCAAATTAGCCCCAATCAAGTTCAAGAGGCAAAATCCAAGGATTTTATCAAGTTTTAAGGTAAAAACCCAAACTTTTTCAAGGTTTCTTATTGTTTTTCTTGGGTTAAGGAAGGAAAGTTGATTCAAGGTGTTTTTGCATGAAAATAATGTCTAGGAAGGAGTTTCAAAGGAGTCTTGGAAGGCTAGAATCACAAAGTATTATTTGGGTAAGTTTTGATTTCCTAAAGTTTTGAAATTATGTGATTTTTGTTTTGATTTTTATTCTTTCAAAAGTATGTGGGTTCTCGAGCAAATTTTAGTTAAATTCCATAGAAATATGAATTATGGTATGTTGATGTTTTGAAAATTAAGGGTTGAGTGTCGAAAATGGTAGTTTATGTAAAAGGATTATTTTTGTAATTTTAGTGTTAGTTTTCAAAAATGGTGATTGGGGATGAAAATGACCTAGGCAAAGGTTGAATCTACTTATACAGTAGCTGGAAGGCAATTTTGAAACAGATTTTCACAAAAATTAGCCAAGGACTAAATTGTAAGAAAAAGTTTTCTCTCAGCAGAATTAAAAAAGGCCCAAAAACACCCCTATGCAGTGAGAATTTTAAAAAAGTTAAAGTACAAAAGTTGTAGATCTCAATGAAACTGTGAAACATCGCGAACAGTTCGTTGAAAATCTCAACCGTTTGTGAGATTTTAATTTTACAAGAATTTGTTAAAATTAAAAAAAAAAATTAAAGGGCAAAAACGTCATTTTTCCAAAGGATTTTGAATATGTTACTTTGAGCAAAAATATTCCTCATGAAAAATAGAAAATTTTGCTTTAAAAAGATAAATTTCAGTCTCGGGGGCAAAACTATCAAAATTTTCAATTAAGGGACCAAACTGTAAAGTTTTACTAAAATGGGGCATAGATGTGAAATAAGCAGATTTGACCAACTAGGGTATTATTTTTAAATTAGTACGTAACTATTTTAGTTAGAATAGCAAAATCGAGCTCCGGAAGCTAGTAGGCCCACCGAGGGCAAAATCATTATTTTTTTTCGAGTAAACCGAATCCTCCTAAAATGCCCCCAAATGGGAAAAAGGAATGATTAGAAAAAGATTACTGCCCTTTGTTAGAAATGATAGTGTAAAATAAGATAGGAGTAATAAAACTAGGATTATCAGAGCTGGGTATAGTTATATAGCTCGATTTATTAACTAACGAATGTTTTGTCTTCAAACATAGAGGAAATAATGAAACTGGGCTAATAGCTTTGTAATTGGCCAAACAGGAACCTAGAGGATTAGGAAACAAGGAATTGAAGTCAAAATGTTCAACACCCGAACCAAGTAAGTATCCATCCCACCTACAGTATGAAATTGGAGGAATAGAATACAATATGTATATATGTATACCTGTGTGTATATTAAAATGTATACCTGTGTGTATGCTATGATATGAGTACCTATGAGTATATTGGTGTGTATCTGTGAGTATATAAAATAAATACCTGTGAGTATGTTATGTCGTATACCTGTGAGTATATAAAGTATGTACCTGTGTGTAGTATACTGTATAATGGCATGCATATTTGTGTATAACATGTGATTATCATTTCATACATGGTATGAAAACCACAATAATTGAACTGGTAAATACATCACCAGAAATTAAGAAAAATATCGTACCGACTCTTGACTCAAGAGGAGGTAAGGATATAGTATGGTCACGGTATCACATCGACCTAAGTGCACAATGGTACGAACACTTGGGCCCTAGTTAAAGATAAGAAATGATAATGATAAAGAAGGTTTATAAGAATGCATAACTGGATCATGCATTTTATTGAATGTGCATGTGGACTATATGAGACTTACTGGGCATAAACTCACTAAGTATTTCATGTTGTAGGTATTCCGACATGAAAGTCAGAATAATTTCATAGTTGAGTTGGCGGAGGGACGAGTAATGTGCAGAATAGGTATGGATACCACCACAGTTTTGTTTCCGCTGTAACATATTTTATGTTATTTTAAAATGTAATGTTTGAAAAACAGTATTGTAAAAGAAAGGTTGTTATGTAAATACAAGTACATATATGTATTTCGAAAGTTGCTAAAACTAGTATATGTATGAACAAGTGTGTTAAGTAAATATATGTATATACTTATGTTTCCAAAGATATTAATATCCGTAATGTGAAAAAAAAAATTCCCAAGTTTTAGCCTATATATAAGTAAGAAAAAGGTTTATCATAGCTCGAAAAATGTGGGTTGTGACAGTTGGTATCAGATCAAAAATCTTGCCACCTTACTACACATTGTCGTTAGCTCCATCGCCATAGCTCAAGTAAGATAGTTTAATTTTAAGTATAAGAATGTTAAGTTTTCATTTTATGTGAAATTGTTATATTAATTAAGATAAATGTAGTTGATGGTGGCACCATCGAATGATCCTAATACGGAAGTGGATCGAAGAGCATGCATTGCTTTCCAAGACATAATGCCACTGCAATATTACAGGAGTCGGCGGCCCGTGGTTTTGACCAAGTGGCTTCATGCTATAGAAGTAATCTTTGCTACTTGTCATATGCCTCCACACCTCCAGGTTTTATTAGCTTCTGAACGGTTGCTGAGAGAAGCATTGGCATGGTGACTGAGGATCGAACCTGACAAACAACCTAGGGTCTGGTAGGGCTTTAGGGAACAAATTTTAGCAGAATATGCACCCTTACCACCAGCAGATGCTATGCAAGTCCAAGTGATTCCAATGTTATGGGCGGATTGGCTTCATCAGTTGTATCTACGTGTAGAACAAATATGGGGTAGGTACATAGGGGAGCCAGTGGATCATTATATCTTAAGGTTTCAATGTACTATGGCACCATTGATTCCGCCGGAAATACCCTTGCGGCGAATTTGTGATCTTATTTGGAGAGATCTTCACAACGCAGTCCAACAACAGATGTAGTATCTGAGGGATTTCCTCAGTCTCCACGATTTCATTATGGAAGAATTGCATGTCGAGCAAAACATGGCCGGGCCCTTAGAGGATTCCCTAGTGGAAATGGAAGAGAATGATGAAGACAACAGAGACGATGACGAAGACGATGCTGATGGTGACGACGATGATGAAGAGCTTGAATTCATTCCAGGGCCTCCCAAACCTATAATTGCAAGTGAGGATGAGTCTACCGATTTAGATGAAGAGGAGGAGGAGGACCCTGAGGAGGATCCCAAAAATAGTGATATGTCTGGAATAGAGTCAAATTAGAAAGAAAGGGACCTATGATTATCTGTATGTTCTGAGATGTACGTAGATGTGTGATTAGCACCGTTTTGGGCCTTGTTGCTTTTGTATATACATATACATCTGGCAAGTGGTATCCTTTGTGGCGATAGGGTATGTGTAGCCGGAAGTGATAACCACTCTCGACAATGATATGAACAATTTATGTAAGAAAAGAAAGTAAGTATGTATGTTAGTCACTTATGTAATGTTTTAAGAATGAAGAATGTAAAAGGAAAAGGAAGAAGTTAACAAAATGAAATGTGTGAAATGAGATATTGAGTTTATATTGTTGTTCATGTTTGCATGTATTTATGCTATTTGATATTTTTTTAAAGTACTATTAAGTTAATAGTATATACTGATGTAATAACAAAATTGTACGGTAAGCCTGTAAACCAATTTTACTATCGATGGCTGATGCAAAAGGAGAACCTGCAAACTAGGACCTAATGGCCTTGATCACGAAATTACAACAGAAACTATGGGCCTAAGAGTTAGAAAAACGAGTGTTAAGAGAGCAGTTAACGAACTAGAATCCTATACCACAAGCACGTGTGAATTCTCCACCCCAGTACCACCACCTCAGCAAGTAGAACTAGCTGCTCCAGTTGTTCCAGTTGTTCCAGTTGCTCCGGCAATATCTACTACCAAATTTTACGAAAGATTCTGACGGATGAAGGCCCCAAAATTTGACGGATCTATGAACCCATTGGAAGATGATGATTGGCTTACTGGTATAGAAAGGGTTCTAAAATTTATGGGACTTAGTGATCGTGAGGAAGTATAATGTGCCACATTTTCCCTCACTAAGGATGCCAGGAGATGGTGGGAGTCAGTTGAGCGTAGAAGGAATGCAGACAAATGTCATGGCTATATTTTATGGAAGAATTTGGAAGGGCTTATTTCAATGTGGAAACAATGGCAACCCAACAAGAAGAATTCAACAACTTTAAACAAGGCAATATGTCAATGGCTAACATGATAAAGAGATTCAATCAGCTAGCACAACTTTGTCTTGAACTAGTAACCATGGATCGGGAATGAATAAGAAGAATGATGAGAATGTTTCGAACTGACATTGCCCTTGTAGTCGATAATGGAGGGCAAGCTCCTAAGGATGTGAAGGATTGTATTGAATGGGCTACCCAAGCTGAGTTCAGAATTGCCCATGATAAGGAGGGGAGAGCAAGAATTTTTAAGGTTCAAAAGGAGGAGAAAGCTTTAGCCAAACAGAGCCAAGATATACAAGCGAAAGGACAAGGAAGCATTCTAAGTCAAGGGCAGTCCCAGAGCCATCCAGTTGGACGTAACCGTAATGCTAATAATAAAAGGAAATGGAACGCGATTAATCCAAAGAATCAAAAAGGACAACCCTAGAAGAGGATCAACGATAGAGGAAACAACAAGCCTCTCTGCAACCAATGCAGGAAGAGACATGCGGGAGAGTGTAAAGCTAGCACCAATAAGTGTTTCATCTGTGGCAAAGAAAGACACTATGCCAGAAATTGTTTCTCTAATCCCTAGAATCAGAATAATCAGAATCAGCAAAGACCCCAGGGAAGCCAGCTTCATGCAATCCAAGCGCAGATTGAAGGCCCTTACATTAGTCAGGGACGCTTGGAAGCTCTGAAACCCAGTGGACAGATTTATGCTTACATAAAGAAAGAGGATGATGCAGGAACTTCATCAGTAGTGACAAGTCAGTTTTCTATTGCCAATATTGATGCTTATGTTTTATTTGATTCTAGAGCAACGCATTCATTTGCCTTACTTAAGTTTGCTAAATGGATAGGAAATGAAGGGGATAGGATAGAACAGACTTTTAGAACTGCACCTCCCTCTAGGGAGGTACTAAATTTTGATTATTGCTTACGTCATGTACCCATCATCATTTGTGGAAGAGAATTGTATATCAATTTAATAATAATTGATATACAAGATTATGACGTTATCTTGGAAATGGATTTCTTGGGAAAGTACACTGCCAAGATTAACAACTGGCATCATAAGGTTACATTCTGAAAAGTTTGTGTATTCGGGGAAGATTCCCAAGGCTCCAAAGATGCTAATTTACGCATTGAATGCAAGAAAGATGTTGGAAAGTGGATGCACCAATTATCTAGTGAATTGGGTAAACAAAGAACAAGAGGCTCAGTTAGGACCAGAGAAGGTCCCCATAGTAAAAGAATTTATTGACGTGTTTCTAGATGAGTCACCCGGCTTACCACCAAAACGGGAGATTTTGTTTGAGATTGAATTGACGCCAGGTACAGCCCCGATTTTGAAGGCACCATATTATATGGCTCTAGGAGAACTCAAACAGCTTCGGGTGCAATTACAAGAATTGCTGGACAAAGGATTTATTTGGCTGAGTCATTCCCTATGTAGAGCGCTTGTTTTATTTGTCAAGAAGAAAGACAAAACTTTACAGATGTGCATCGATTACTGGGAACTGAACAAGGTTACAATTAAAAACAAGTATCCACTTTCGAGGATTGACGACTTATTTGATCAATTGAAAGGAGCGTCAGTATTCTCAAAGATTAACTTACGCTTAGGATATCATCAACTTCAAGGCAAGTAAGAGGACATGCCAAAGACAGTGTTTCGGATGCGTTATGGACATTATGAATTTTGTGTTATGCCATTTGGACTGACCAATACCCCTGCAGCCTTTATGGATCTTAGGAATCAAATTTTCAAGGATTATCTTGATAAATTCGTTATCATTTTCATCGATGATATCCTCATCTATTCAAAAACGCTGGAGGAACATAAGAAACACATCTCGATTGCGCTATGGTTGTTGAGAAAACATTAGTTGTACTCCAAGTTCTCAAAATGTGAATTTTGGTTGGAAGAAGTTCATTTCCTAGGACATGTTGTGTCACGAGATGGAGTATCTATGGATCCTTCCAAAGTTGAAGCAATAGATAAGTGGCCTACACCAAAGAGTGTTACCGAAATCAGGAGTTTCCTCAGTTTAGCGAGCTACTATTGATGTTTTGTAGAAGAATTCTCCAGACTCGCAGCACTGCTTATGGCTCTTACATGAAAAGCAGCAAAGTACGAATGGACTAAGAAATGTGAAGAAAGCTTCCAAGAGTTAAAAAAAAGACGACTCACAAGTGCACCAGTACTGACAATACCTAATCCGAACCTAGAAAATTTCATGATCTACTGCAATGCATCAAAAACAGGATTGGGAGCTGTACTTATGCAAAATGGAAAAATGTTTGTATATACATCTCGACAATTAAAGGATCATGAAAGAAACTATCCTATGCATGACTTAGAGTTAGCGACGGTCGTGTTTGCATCGAAGATTTGGCATCACCACCTATATGGAGCAAAATGCGAGATTTATACTGACCATCAGAGTTTCAAGTATATTTTCATGTAGAAGGAGCTCAACATGAGATAGCGAAGGTGGCTTGAGTTAGTTAAAGACTACGACTATGAAATTTAATATCACCCTAGAAAGGCTAACTGAGTAGCCGACACCCTCAGTTGTAGAACAACATCTTCACTTGCAATGGTGCAACTGATACCAAGACCTCTTTAGAAAGACTTGATAGAAGCAAGAATAGAAATAATCACAGGAGGATTAGCCAATCCATCCTTCCGACGTGCTATCTTGGAGAATTTAAAGGAGTCGTAAAAAGCGGATCCATCGCTGCTCAAAGCTAAGAATGAGGTTCTTGAAAACAAAGAAGCAGAGTTTAGCATCTTGGAAGATGGCATTCTCCGTTATAAAGGTAGACTATGCATTGCCAATGATGAAGAGTTAAAGAAGCAAATATTGGAAGAGGCTCATAAAGCACCATATGCAACTCAATTAGGAGCTACCAAAATGTATCAAGATTTGAAAGAGCACTATTGGTGGCATGGAATGAAGAATGATGTTGTGAGATTTGTCAACAAATGTCTCACGTGTTAAAAAGTGAAGGTTGAACATCAACGACCAGCAAGTGAATTGCAGAAGATTGAAATTTTGGAATGGAAATGGGACCAGATAACTATGGATCTAGTGACTAGGCAACCCAAAACTATGGGTGGACACGACGCTATATAGGTAATTGTGGACAAATTAACCAAATCGGCACACTTTTTACCCATTAAACTTAGCAGCTCCATAGAACAATTAGTTGAACTATATGTTGCCTAGATAGTTAGATACCATGGAGTTTCGAAGTCCATTATTTTTTATTGGGATGGTTGGTTTACTTCCAAGTTTTGGAGGAGCGTTCACCAAGCGATGGGAACGAAGCTGACCTTTAGTATAACTCTTCACCCTTAAACAGATGGTCAGTCTGAAAGGACCATTCAAACTCTAAATGATATGTTGAGAGCCTGTGTGTTAAATTTCAAAGGAGGATGGGATAAAAAGCTTCTGTTGATTGAATTTGCTTACAATAACAACTATCAAACCACCATAGGAATGGCTCCATACGAAGCTTTCTATAGGAGTAGATGTAGATCGCCACTGCATTGGTATGAAATTGGAGAGAAGATGTTATTGACTACGGATTTTGTACAAAGGACAATAGAGGATGTGAAATTAATCCATCAATAAATGGAAACTACTTTTAGTTGTCAGAAGAGTTATGCTGATCGGCGACGAAGACCCCTAGAATTCCAAGTAGGGGATTTAGTCTTCCTAAAGGTAATGCCAATGAAAGGAGTAATCAGGTTTGGAAAGAAAGGAAAACTCAACCCGATGTATATTGGACCATTTGGAATTCTAGAAAGAGTAGGCAGTGTAGCTTATAAGTTGGCTTTACCCCTGAAATGGCATCGATACATAATGTGCTCCGTGTGTCTATGTTAAAGAAGTATGTACTTGATCCTTCACATGTTCTACAAATTGATGTTCAAGAGAATCTATCTTATGAACAGAAACCAGTTCAAATTTTGGCACGAGAAGAAAAGGAATTAAGGAACAAGAAGATACCTCTAGTCAAAGTTTTGTGGCGCAACCAACAAGTGGAAGAGGCAACTTGGGAGTGAGAGGGCGAAATAAGGATAGTCTACCTTGAATTGTTTAAAATTTTTAAGGGGGTAGGTTGTAATGACTAAGAGAAATTCATTAATAAAACCTAATATTTAACTGGGTTTAATTAATGAATTTACCCTTAAAAATAGTAATAATTGTAAAATTGTGATAATGTATAAATAAGCAGTATTAATTGAAAATTTCACAGCGAACGTGATGCAATGTTGGATATTGTTAATACATATTTTATGAGTTTAAATACTCAGGAATTTGTAAATAATATCCATAAAATAAATTTTATATCACAATTAATTGTAAAATTGTGATACAAACAAATAGGTAATTACAGTATAAATAGGACATAGAGTCCACCAAAACCCTAACCCAGTATAAAAAAGGCGCCGAAGCAGTATAAGTATACTGTAAAGTAAAAACATAGATATAGAAAATGTTACATTTGGCCTCCAAAAGTAAACCAAAGGTAAGTAAAATATTTTATATCGCCTAAGGATATGTTGTACACTGAGTTTACCACAACAGTGTAAGAAAAATACTATGTGGTGAAAAATTACACAGTGTAAATTTTTGGAGCCCACTAAGTGGACACCCATTAGAGTTTCATTGGGCCACATGCCATGAGAGGTGGCCCAATCACCTTATGCCACATTAGGTAGACTCATGGGTTACTTAGTGAGTTATCCCATTAGATAAGCATGCAGTAAATGTGATTTTAGCTAAAAAAAAATTCATTTCTTCTTCCATTGGCCCATGGCAGCCATTGAAGAGCTCTCCCAAAAATTTTATCAAATCTAACTCTTTGCCAAATTAGCACTAATCAAGTTTAAGGGGCAAAATCCAAGGATTTTATCAAGTTTTAAGGTAATAACCTAAACTTTTTCAAGGTTTCTTATGGTTTTTCTTGGGTTAAGGAAGGAAAGTTGATTCAAGGTGTTTTTGCATGAAAATAATGTCTAGGAAGGAGTTTCAAAGGAGCTTTGGAAAGCTAGAATCACAAAGTGTTATTTGGGTAAGTTTTGATTTCTTAAAGTTTTGAAATTATGTGATTTTTGTTTTGATTTTTATTCTTTCAAAAGTATGTGGGTTCTTGAGCAAAATTTTGGTTAAATTCCATAGAAATATGAATTATGGTATGTTGATGTTGTGAAAATTAAGGGTTGAATGTTGAAAATAGTAGTTTATGTAAAAAGGGTTATTTTTGTAATTTTAGTGTTAGTTTTCAAAAATGGTGATTGAGGACAAAAATGACCTAGGCAAAGGTTGAATTTGCTCATACAGTGGTTGGAAGGTAGTTTTGAAACAGATTTTCACAAAAATAACCCAAGGACTAAATTGTAAGAAAAAGTTTTCCCTCGACAGAAGTGAAAAATGCCCAAAAACACCCCTGTATAGTGAGAATTTCAAAAAAGTTAAAGCACAAAAGTTGTAGATCTTGACAAAATTGTTAAATATCGTGAGTAGTTCGTCGAAAATCTCAACCGTTTGTGAGATTTTAATTTTACAAGAATTAGTTAAAATTGAAAAAAAATAAAAGGGCAAAAATGTCATTTTTTCAAAGGATTTTGAATATCGTACTTTGAGCAAAAATATTCCTCATGAAAAATAGAAAATTTTGGTTTGAAAAGATAAATTTCAGTCTCAGGTGTAAAACTGTCAAAATTTTCAATGAAGGGGCTAAATTGCAAAGTTTTACTAAAATGGGGCATAGATGTGAAATAAGGAGGTCCTACCCACTAGGGTATTATTTTTAAATTAGTACGTAACTATTTTAGTTAGAATAGCGAAATTGAGCTCAAGAAGCTAGTAGGAACATTGGAGACAAAATCGTCATTTTTTCTCGAGTAAATCGAATCATCTTAAAATATCCCTAAATGTCCCCAAATGATGTCACGTCGACCTAAGTGTGCAATGGTATGAACACTTGGGCCCTAGTTAAAGATAAGAAATGATAATGATAAAGAAGGTTTATAAAAAAGCATAACTATATCATGCATTTTATTGATTGTGCATGTTGACTATATGGGACTTACTGGGCGTAAGCTCACTAAGTATTTCATGCTGTAGGTATTCCGATAAGAAAGTCAGAATAATTTCATAGTTGAGCTAGCGGAGGGATGAGTAATGTGTAGAATAAGTATGGAAACCGTCACAGTTTTGTTTCCACTGTAACATATTTTCTGTTATTTTAAAATATAATGTTTGAAAAACAGTATTGTAAAAGAAAGGTTGTTATGTAAATACAAGTACATGTCTGTATTTTAAAAGTTGCTAAAACCAGTATATGTATGAACAAGTGTGTTAATAAGTAAATATATGCATATACTTATGTTTCCAAAGATATTAATATCTGCATGTGAAAAAAAAAATTTCCTAAGTTTTTGCCTATATGTAAATAAGAAAAAGGTTTATCACAACCCAAAAAAGGCGGACTGTGATACTCTTACCTTTTATCTGCAGCATGATCATAAACAAAGTAAGCAAAAGCTTAGTAAGTACACTTTCCTATCTCCCAACATAAAATATTTTATGAACATTTTTATGAAACATCATAATCATAGTCATCGTTAACATAGAAGGGCCTTGACACATTTTCATATAGAACATATGTTTCATTAATGTTATCCATATTAAAACTTCATTCATTTTATCTTTGGGGCCCAAGTGTTGCACCATCATCATCATCATCGTAGGCGTGCTGCCGTGAGAGGAGAGGGGTAGCTAATCCCAAATCAAACATGATAAGTTCAACTTTGGACATCATAAACATAAACATAAACACAAACATAAACATTTGGTGTGCAATATTTAATTAGGTGATACATATATATATATATTAACTTTGAAATACATCATCATCAAAACATGCATTGAACATTCTTGCACTTCAAATCGTTCATAATAAAACATTATATAAAATCGTCATTAAAATCATCATGGAAATCATCATAAACATAGATTTCAAACTTTTCATAAACTTTATCATGTTGCACGTAAGAATGTATTTACTTGACTTGCTTGCTAAAACCTTACTTAGATGACATCGTCGTGGTCCCGATGTGCCCACTTCTTAGGGTGCATTCATGTCATATATTTATATACAAATTGAAAAATTAATTTTTATCCTCATGAAATCATCTAATACTATAAGGCACCATTCATACTTCCATCTCAAGAAAATACAAGGAAAACAATTTCACATTACCGTCATATAATGTTCATGCAAAATCTTGAATATTAAAAATCTGCCAAACCATTGAGGCTTTACAACTCAATATCTCACAATTCACATATGATAAAGGTGTGAAACTTTGCAAGGACATTACAAATATATATATAAATTCCCCTAATTTTTCTTTAGTCATAATAATTCCATTGAACAATTAAAATAAGTCACACAACACACCACACAAAAGCTGCCAACAACAACAAAATAGTGAGCAGCCCTAACAAACATGCATATAATATATTATCTATGTCACAAAATAATTTCATAAAAATCTTACATAAAAGAGACACCTAAAACTACAACATACCCAAAGATTAGCTTCAAATAAATTCAAAACAATTCGAAACATGCATTAGAATTCAAAGGCAAAAATAAACTCTAATCACATAAGCAGTGAGCAATACAAAATTATCATACTCCAATAATTAAAAGAAAATTACTATGACCCTAAAATTTATATGACAACCAAATAACATATAAACATAGCACCACAAAAGTTTTATTAGCAAATAAATTCATTTAGACATACAAAGAGGTCTCACAATCAATAATTCCATAATTTATTGGTTAGACAGCCACAAAACCTAGCTTTAAAGAAAATTCAAGAACTTAAAAAATATTCATCATATCACTACAAAACTTTCCAGCCATCACTTAACATATACATGAATATTTCTACAAAATTTTTTGAGGAATAACATTCGTTTGCCTTAGGAACAAAGACTACCTTTTGAGAAATTTTATCGATCAGCAATCATAAAACAGTGAGTGGCAAAAAATAAAAATTTCATATCTCAGCATTAAAAATTCCAAATAACATGAAATTTTGAGGGATAACACATAACACATACACAAATAACATAATAAAATTTTGCAGTAATCAGATATTCGTAGACAAAGTTATGGGGGTTGGAACTTAGAGGAAACTGAATTTTCAGGAATAAACCAAGAATGAATTTCTTACCTCAAAACAATTCTTCTCAATTTTTCTTGAATTCACCCAAGAGAAAACCTAATATTTCTTTCAATTCTTTACAGAAAAATTTAGGGGAGAAGGGGATGAAAAAAACATGGAGAGAGAGAAAAGAATGTAAGAGAGAATTTTTCGAGAGAGAGGGAGAAACATTTTTGAGGGAGAGAGAAAGTGAGAGTGATACTCGTAATATTTGGGAATGATGTGAGAAGGTAATCTTCTATTTAATTGAAGCATGTTTGCTTTTAAAAAGAAAGGGATATAAGCGTGTATGATAAGGAAAAATCAAGATTTATTCTAACCACCACATCTCATCTTATCAAATTGGAAAACCTTATTACAAAGTCAAATCATTTTTAAAAAACAAATCTTCCCTAACATAGATAAAGAATGAGATAAAAATATATTAATTATTTAAAATTATCACAATAAATTAAATTAATCACCAATGCCACGAATTTCAAAAATTATTTGTAAATTTCCCATTAGTGATCTTCGGCCTGTCGATTGTTTACTTCGATTTGCCGAAGTTGTGACTTTGGCTTGTTGATTAAATCCATTAGCCTATCGAACTATCACATTCAATAATATCTGACAAAACATTAAATATTGGTCATGTTTACATCATAAATGACATAAACACCTTGAGCACATCAATTCCATGTGACTGTCACCTGTCAATATACTCAAAATAAATAGTCAGTAACGTTATATCATAAAGAAAATACTTAATGTCGTTAAATATCTATCATTAACCATTACATGAAAATGGCGGGTCTTACACTATGGATTCCATATCCATGAACAATGAGTCTACGTCAATCAAGAGTTATATCTCCAATGTACCAGTATGCATATCATCATTAAATCAGGATGTTACCATTTGGTACATCAAAAGACATAAGTCAAGAATCATTAGTCATTTTAAGATTAAGACATAACACATATGGTAAGCTAAAGTGAATTGATTTGAACAAATGGGATTATTAATTAAATCAATTCAACTTATTTTCTTGATCCAATACATCGTCACCTATGAAAATAATGTTTTTACCTGTGAGTCCTACTCTAATGACCAAGACAAGCCATCTCTCATTAGGGATGTAGACAATGTAACAATCGTAACATGAATAAAGTACCTAACATTATTCTCTTAATTGCGGACCTTATGATTTAGACCATAACCTTTAAGATTTATGTCTTTCGCATAATTTGTCTATCATACGCATGATTCTTAAAGGTTTAGATTGACAGTTTCAGACTTTTGTTTGCTTATCATGCATTTAATAGAAAGAATATAAAGAGAACAACATTTGGTATATGAATAATAAATAAACTCCTTATTAATAAATTGTCTCCAAAAACATATTACAACATTTTACTCCTTAGGGAACTATGTCTAACAATCTCCCAGTTGTATTAAGTGAGAAAATATGTCACGCCCTAGAGTACGGGAGGTGACGTGGTGAATTAATTAAGTTAATTAAGTGGGGATTTAGATAAAAATTAGGTTTTTGGAATTAAATATATCAATAAAAATGTGATAATTTTAAAATCGTTTATTTAAAACAAACAGTTATAATATTCAAACAAATAAAAAGAACAAATAAAACAATTTGATATGGGGTGAAGTGAGTATAGGTCCCACTGGCCCACATATTGTGCACACACATAGTAATTGACAATATTACAATACAACCACAGTCCAAAGAAAAAAGAGTTAAGAATTTACATGCCTTGTTTTGCTATAATGCAACCTACCAAAATCTTCTACTGATTGCAAGTCCGGTTTACAGACTCTTCTCCGATCCTAAGTTGATATCCACCTATGGGGTAAGATTTTAAAACAAATAAAACGTAAGTGAAAGGCTCAGTAGGACTATTTATTTAAAACATTTAATTCTTTAAAAGGAAATTTCATTAATCAAATAAATATATATAGAAAATGAACTAGAACAAATAAATAAATAGATAGAAATTTAATAAAAGCTTTATCTTACCAAAACAATTTAAATAGGCCGACCAAAAGAATACCATATTCCTTTTCCTAGGCAAACCATGTGTAATTCACCACCGTAGTAGCCCAGCTAGGTTTCGGGACCTGCCTCCAAGGTCGTTCACTACACGACCTGATCTCTGATATGGCATCATGTCCATATATCTTTTTGTAATTAAATTTTCTTATTATCAAATATAATCATTAACATTTATTATGGGGTTTATTATGAAAACATCTCCATCTACCGTTTAGGAAAATAGTAACAGAAAATCCTTTTTAAACTAATCATTGAAAAATATTTTATTAAAAATCACTTTGAGGCCAAAACATTTAAAATTGGCTACCAAAGAAAGGGTAGAAGTCCTACCTCAATACTCGTGCCGGTGTCCCACATCGTAATCCCGGTCCACTAAACGTTAGCTCCGCGGATCCATGCACAACCTTAAATGAAAACTAGATCTATTAGTATCTAATCCGAGATATCCTAGGTTATTAAGTCATCTCATGGTGTTCTAGTGTGCCATGTAGGTTTATAAAATCATTTTATAAAATTGGAATCTCAATCGGGGTTCAAAACAGTGAAAACAGGTGAAAATCACAAAATTTTACCATATCCGATCTGCCTACCAGCTGCCCTAGTTTTGCCAGCCAAACTATGTAGTTCGGCCTGCCGAAGGTCCAAGTCCGGTCGGCCAAAGTTTCCCAGGTTCGGCCTGCCGGTCGAATGAATCCGGCTTGCCGAACATATGAATTCGGCCTACCGAACACGAAGTTCGGCCTGCCCATCTAGAAAATTCTAGAAATTTCCATGCACGGGTCTCAGCTTACCCGAGCCCAAATCTTCAAATCTAACCTGTTTTCTCAATTCTTAGGCATGGATAATGATCATAAACAATAGAAAATCATAGTAGATTACTTTTCAATGCATTAAAACAAGTTTTAAACAAGATTTTTAAATAAACCCAAAAATTAGAAAAATTATAGAAAAATAAAAAACCTTGATTTAAATCTGTTTTTGATGCAACAAAGTTTGTATTCTAGCTAATCTAAGTTCATCTAACCTAGATTGAAGGTTTTCTAAGCTTAGAAATGCTTACATTTCAAAATGGAAGAAAACTTGAAAAATTGAAAAAGTTTAGAAAATTTGAAACTAGCCTTGAATTAAGCTTTGATTCGAGTTTGTGGTTGCTCAATCGCGTTCTCGAGCCTCCAATCCACTAACCCAAAGCTTGAGATTATATTTTGTTTCAAAAATTTTGAGAGATTGAGAAAGAGCGAGAGAGTGAGTGATCGAGAGAGAGAGGGAGAGACGAGCGAGAGAGAGGAGAGAGAAAATGAGAGAAAGAGAGAAGGAGAGTGAGATATAAATAAAAGGAAAGAGAGAAGTGGTTGCACAGGACTGTGTGCAATAGTACACTGTTTTTAAATCAAATTACTTTGCTAAAATTCCAATTAACAATTAAAACAACTTAATATAATTTAAAATCATTAAAAAGTAAAATAACACAAAGTTTCTTAATTTTCACAAAATGGTAAATTTGAGTTTGAAACAGTTGTTATGGCACACTAATCTACCATTTTACATTCTAATATCATTTAATTAATTTTGGGGTGTTACAACTCTCCACCCCTAAAAGAAATTTCATCCTCGAAATTTACAAATCGATTCAAAAACAAAACAAATGCTTATACAACTCCGGCATACTCGACTCTAATTCCCAAGTGGCTTCATCAACCCCGTGATGCTGCCACACGACCTTAACTAACGAGATCTCGCGACGATGCAAACTAATCGCTTTACGATCGATGATCTAGATCGGCACTTCTTCATACGTCGTGTCTTCCTGAATCTATACGTCCTAGAACGAAATAATCTTATCCTGCTCAAGTGGACACTTCCGAAGCATCGACACATGAAATACGTCGTGAACATGCAAAATTTCTGGGGGAAAGTTGAGTCGATAAGAAACCACACCCACGTGTTGAGTAATCATGAACGGTCCAACAAATCTTGGCACGAGTTTTCCTTTCACTCTGAATCACGAAATGCCTTTACGGGGTGGTACCTTCAGCAGTACAAAATCTCCAACCTTGAATTTCAAGGGTCGACGTCTTCTATCCGCGTAACTCTTCTGCTGACTCTGAGCTGCTTTCAATCGATCCTGAATCATGATAATCTTCTCATTGCTATCACGAATCTCATCCAGTCTAAGAATAACTCTATCTTCCGGTTCAGCCCAACACACTGGCGATTGACACAGTCGTCCATACAATGCTTCAAACGGTGCCATACCAATACTCGATTGATAGCTGCTGTTGTATACGAACTCCACCAAATGCAAGTATTTCTTCCAATTCCCGTCGAAGTCCAATGCGCACGCACATAACATGTCTTCGAGGATCTAGATAACTCACTCAAATTGCCCATCAGTCTGAGGATGAAATGTCATGCTGAAGTTCAAATCTGTGCCCATAGCCTCCTAGAAGCTCCTCTAATACTTGGCATTGAACCTAGTATCCCTATTTGATGTGATGGACAAAGGAACTCCATGTAATCGCACTATGTTCTACAGATACAATTCCCTAAGAATCCTCCTTGAATATGTCAATCTGAACAAAATGAAATGCGCTGACTTCGTCAATCTGTTGACCACGACCCAAATTGCATTGTGTCGCTGCTCCGTCCTCGGCAATCCGATAAGAAAATCCATCGTCATGTGTTCCCATTTTCACCCAGGAATAGGAAGTGGCTGAAGCTGACCTGCTGGCTTCTGATGCTTGGCTTTCACCTAAAGACAAGTAACACATTTGACCATGTATTCTCGAATGTCCTTCTTCATACCTCTCCACCAATAGTGCCTCTTTAAGTCACGATACATCTTCGTACTCCCTGGATGAATGGCGAACTAAGACTTATGAGCTTCGTCCATTACAGCCTTTGTTAGTTCTGTAATAGCTGGAATCGCTAGACGCTCCCTGAAGTACAACGATCCATCTGCATGTATTCTCCATTCTTTGAACTGCTCTCCGTTTTGAATTCGCGTCCAGATTCCCTGAAGATGCTGGTCCTGCCATTGGTTCTACTTCACCATCTAAATAAGAGCTAAGGTCGTTTCCATATGATACACCGAAATGCAATCGTAGTCTTCTTGATACTATAGCCCGAACTCACTTACTATCGCATCACTTTTCCAATCTTCAAGAGCCAAACAAGCGAGAATTCCTGAAGATTTTTGGCTGAGCGCATCCGAAACGACGTTAGCTTTCTCGGGATGATACTGCAACGCAAAATCATAATCCTCCATGTATTCTATCCATCTTCACTACCTCAAGTTCAAATCCCTCTAAGTAAATAAATACTTTAAGCTCTTGTGGTCAAAGAAAGCCTGAAATGTTGCTCCAAACAAATAACATCTCCAAATCTTCAACGCATGAATCACCGCTGTGAGCTCCAAATCATGAGTAGGGTAATTCCGCTCGTGAGGTCATAACTGTCTCGATCCATATGCTACCACGCGTCCACGTTGCATCAACACGCATCCAAGTCCATGTCCTAAAGCATCTGTATAAACCTCATACGGCTCGTCACTATTGGGAATGATCAACACTAGTGCTGAGGTCAGTCGATTCTTCAATTCCTGAAAAGCGAGCTCACATTCTTCGTTCCACTCGAACCTGACATTCTTCCTAATCAACCTCGTCAATGGTGTGCTACCTTCGAGAAGTCCTTCACAAATTTCCTATAGTATCCTACAAGTCCCAATAAACTACGAATCTCTGCCACATTCCTCGGTCGTTCCCAATCCACTATCGCTTCTACTTAGACGAATCCATCGAAATACCATGCTCGGAGATGACATGACCTAGAAATTTGACCTCTGTTAACCAAAACTCATACTTTTCCTTCTTGGCATACAACTGGTGTTCTCACAGAGTCTGAAGCACGATCCTAAGATACTACACATGCTCCTCCCAAGTCTTAGAATAAACCAAGATGTCATCGATGAACATGATCACAAACTGATCTAAGTAGGGCCTAAATATTCTGTTCATCAAATCCATGAAAGCTGCCGGAGCATTCGTTAATCCAAACGACATCACCAGAAATTCAAAATGTCGATACCGAGTCCTAAAAGCTGTCTTAGGAATGTACTCTTCCTTAATCCTAAGTTGATGATATCCTGATCTCAAGTCTATCTTCGAGAAATACCGTGAGCCTCCCAACTGGTCAAACAACTCGTCGATCCTGGGCAAAGGATACTTGTTCTTTACTGTAACTCGATTCAACTGTTGATAATCTATACATAACCTAAGGGTTCCATCATGCTTCTTTGCAAACAACACCGGTGCTCCCCATGGTGATGTGCTATTCTGAATGTATCCCTTATCAGCAAGTTCCTAAAGCTGCTTCCTGAGTTCCTTCATTTCTGCCGGTGCCATCCGGTATGGTGCTATAGAAATTGGTGTTGCTTTTGGAAATAATTTAACACCAAACTTGATTTCCCGATGCGGTGGTAATCCTGGTAGCTCGTTGGGGAAGACATCCTCAAATTCTTCTATCATTGGAATCGCTGTACGTCCTCTTGAAACACTAGGCTCTCCTTTCAAATCCATGAAGATAGCGTAACAAACTGCATTCTTTCGCCCTCCGAGACATGCCCTAACACGACACTCACTCATTAACTGATCACCACCACCCTAGTAGGTGATTACCGTTCTCCTATCAGACACTAGGGTTACTTTCCTAAGTTGGCAGTCCACCACTGCACTGTATCTGGACAACCAGTCCATCCCTAGGATTACATCATAGGTTCTCATGGGCATTACAATCAAATCACTTTTTAAAATCTCATCCCCGATCTTTATTTTACAAACTTTATAGACACTATTCACACACACCCGCCCCAAGGGTGAAGCTATAACTAAAGGTTCACCAAACTCTTCTATTTCTAATCCCAAGGCATGTACAAAAGAGCTCGAAATGAGAGAATGAGTGGTACCAGTATCAAATAACATGTGTACTAAAGACTGAGAAACCATAATCGTACCATCGACAACTGCGTTACTCGTCTAGGCATTTGAACTTCCTGATGTCATCACGTGAACCTGTACTAGAACTTTTCCTTTTCCTCTATTAACATTGCTTGACCCGGGGTTAACTGGTCGATACTGCTGTGATGATGGGGACTGCACACTGGCTGTACTTGGCACTCGGTACTAAGGGACGTTACGCTAAAGATTCTACTGTTGGTGTCTTTGCGCTGAATATGGCGACTGTTGAGGAGAGAACTGATGGAATGGAAGCTGAGGGTGAGGTAGAGTCTAAAGCTGAGGCTGACTACTAGCTCCTTCTCCAGTTTGGAATCCTAAGCGAGCACTCCTGATTGGGCAATTTCTCTTGATGTGTCCTGGTTGCTGGCAATAGTGACAATGGAAACTATAGGGGTTGCTACGCCTGCTGTTGGATGAACTGCTATTGCCGTTGTTCACACCACCCTGCTTGTCCTTTCCTGGAGTTGGTCGACTGCTAACGCTCCTCCTGCCACTCCTCTACGGTCCTCCTGACGTCTTGGCTCGATTCTTAGAATACGGTGCGTAATCATTCTCCACTGATATCGCTGATGACACAAGCTCTCCAAAGTTCCTGAGTCGTAGGGCAACTATCTGTCATCAAATAGGGGCTTTGAGTCCTTCCTAAAATTTGATGCACTTCTCATGCTCTGATGCCACTGCAGATGGAGCAAACTTGGCCAATTCATTGAACTTCGCTTCATATTCCCGAACAGACATATCGCCCTACTGCAACCTATAGAATTCTGCTGCCTTTTGATCCATGTATCCCTGCAGAAAATACCGATCATAGAATAGCTCTTCGAACCTATCCTAACTGATGTTACCATTGTTCTCTAGGCGTTTAGCCTACTTCCACCATGTGTTAGCACCACCTTCGAACTTATATGCTGCAAATTCCACATGATACTTCACTGGCACACAAAGAGTATCTAGATGCTTTACGATCGAATCTAGCCAATACTCTGCCACCTGTGGGTCCCCAGTTTCGTCAAAAGTCGATACGGACGCACGTCAAAATTCCTTAAAGTATGAATGCAGGCGACTAGCCTTGGAATCATCAGGTCTTACCCTTGCTACCATCTGTCGAAATGCAGCAAACATAGCCTTCATCATGCCCTCATCATTTCCAAACTCGGCATCGGCTGTCGATCGATGACTAGGTGCCATTCTCTCACTTTTGAAAACAAAATTTGGACTGTCAATGGTATTTCATTGTCGTACCTATGTGTGCACAATTCCCAAGGTTCATAACCTTGAGCTCTAATACCATTCTGTCACGCCCTGGAGTACGGGAGGTGACGTGGTGAATTAATTAAGTTAATTAAGTGGGAATTTAGATAAAAATTAGGTTTTTGGAATTAAATATATAAATAAAAATGTAATAATTTTAAAATCGTTTATTTAAAGCAAACAGTTATAATATTCAAACAAATGAAAAGAACAAATAAAATAATTTGATATGGGGTGAAGTGAGTGTGGGTCCCACTGGCCCACATATTGTGCACACACATAGTAATTGGCAATATTACAGTACAATCATAGTCCAAAGAAAAAAGAGTTAAGAATTTACATGCCTTGTTTTGCTATAATGCAACCTACCGAAATCTTCTACTAATTGCAAGTCCGGTCTGCAGACTCTTCTCTAATCCTAAGTTGATATCCACCTATGGGGTGAGATTTTAAAACAAATAAAACATAAGTGAAAGGCTCAGTAGGAACAAATAATACCATTTTCCTTTTCCGGGGCAAACCATATGTAATTCACCAACGTAGTGGCCCAACTAGGTTTCGGGACCTGCCCCTAAGGTTGTTCTCTACACGACCCAATCTCTGATATGGCATCATGCCCATATATCTTTTTATAATTAAATTTTCTATTTATCAAATATAATCATTAACATTTATTATGGGGTTTATTATGAAAACACCTCAGTCTATCATTTAGGAAAACAGTTACAGAAAATCCTTTTTCAACCAATCATTGAAAAACATTTTATTAAAAATCACTTTTAGGCCAAAACATTTAAAATTGGCTACCAAAGAAGGGTTAGAAGACCTACCTCAATACTCGTGCCGATGTCCCACACCGTAATTTCAGTCTGCTATACGTTAGCTCCGCGGATCCACGCACAACCTTAAATAAAAACTAGATCTATTAGTATCCAATTCGAGATATCCTAGGTTATTAAGTCATCTTATGGTGTTCTAGTGTGCCATTTAGGATTATAAAATTGGAATCTCAATCGGGGTTCAAAACAGTGAAAACGGGTGTAAATCACAAAATTTTACCATATCTGGTCGGCCTGCCGGTTGCCCTGGTTTGGCAGGCCAAACTATGCAGTTTGGCCTACCGGAGATCCAAGTCTGGTCGGTCGAAGTTTCCCAGGTTTGGCCTGCCAGTTAGATGAATCTGGCCTGCCAAAAATATGAATTCGGCCTACAAAACACGAAGTTCGGCATGCCAATCTGGGAAATTCTAGAAATTTCCACGCAAGGGTCTCGGCTTCCCCGAGCCCAAATCTTGCCTTAAGTCCTTAAGTCCTTCCTAAAATTTAATACACCTCTCACGCTCTGATGCCACTGTTGAGGGAGCAAACCTTGCCAATTCATTGAACTTCGCCTCATATTCCCAAACTAACATGTCGCTCTGCTACAACCTATAGAATTCTGCCGCCTTTTGGTCCCTGTAGCCCTACAAAAAGTACCTATCATAGAACAGCTCCTCAAACCTGTCCCAATCAATATTACCATTATTCTCTAGGCATTTAGCTTGCTTCTACCAAGTATTAGCACCACCTTCAAACTTATATGCTGCGAATTCCACGCGATACTCTGCTGGCACACAAAGCGTATCCAAGTGTTTCACGATCGAGTCTAACCAATATTTTGCCACCTGTGGGTCCCCAGTTCCATCAAAGATCGATACTGACGCACGTCAAAACTCTTTAAAGTACGTATGTTGACGACTAGCCTCAAAATCATCCGGTCTTGTCCTTGCTGCCATCTACTGAAATGCTGCAAACATAGCCCGCATCATGCCCTCATCATTTTTGAACTCGGCATCCTCTGTCAGTGGTATTCCATTGTCATACCTATGTGTGCACAATTCCCAAGGTTCATAACCTTGAGCTCTGATACCACTCTATCACGCCCCAGAGTACAGGAGGTGACGTGGTAGATTAATTAGGTTAATTAAATAAGGATTTAGTTAAAAATTGGGTTTTAGAATTGGATTTATAAATAAAAATGAGATAATTTTAAAATTGTTTGAATAGAATAAATTAAAGAAATAAAATAAACCATCATAATAATTAAGCAAATAAAAAGAACATTAAAAATATTTAAATATGAGGTGGAATGAGTATGGGTCCCACTGGCTCACATATTGTGCACACACATGTAGTACTAACAATATTACAATACAACTATAGTCCGAAATAAAAGAATAAGTTAAGATCTTACATGCCTTGATTTGTACTACAAGCTACCCAAATCTTCTACTGGTTGTAAGTCTGCTCAGCGGACTCTTCTCCAATCCTAAGCTGATATCCACCTAGGGGTAAGATTTTAAAACAATAAAAGCGTGAGTGAAAGGCTCAGTAGGACTATATTTCAAAATAAACTGATAAATATCCTGATAGAACCTTCTTAATAAATAAATAATTAAATAAATCAAATAAGTATTTTCATTTACTAAAATTTCTTTAAAAACAGTTTGTCAAGAGTACCTTTTAATTCTCTTGGGCAAACCAAATATTCACCACCGAAGTGGTCCAGCTAGGTTTCGGGACCTGCCCCTAAGGTCATTCACTACACGACCCAATCTCTGATATGGCATCATGCCCATATATCTTTCTTTAATTATTAAAATCCCTGTTTACCGAATATAGTCATTTACATTCTTTATGAAGTGCATTATGAACATTTCTCAATCATTCATCGAAAACATTTGATAAAAATCCATTTTTGGCTTAAATCATTTTGAAATAGGGCTACCAAAGAAAAGGGTAGAAATCCTACCTTGATATCCGTGTCAGTTTCCCACACCGTAACCCCGGTCCGCTATACGTTAGCTCTGCGGATCCACGCACAACCTTAGATACAAACTAGGTCTATTAGTATCTAATCTGAGATATCCTATGATATTAAATCATCTCATGGTGTCCTAGTGTGCCATTTAGATTTATAAAATCATTTTATAAAGTTGGAATTTCAATCGGGGTTCAAAACAGTGAAAACGGGTAAAAAATCACAAAATTAAGTTTTGTTTGGTCAGCCTGTCGGTCCCCCTGGTTCGGCCGACCAAACTGCCTAGTTTGGCCTATCAGAAGACCAAGTCCGGTCAGCCAAACTTTTCCAGGTTTGGCCTACCGGTGGTATGAATCCAGCCTACCGATCCTTTGAATCCGACCTGCCGAAGATCAAGTTTGGCCTGCCGATCTAAAAAATTCCAAAAATTTTCACGCATGGGTTCTCAGCCTCCTGAACCCAAATCTTCAATCCAACCTATTTTTCTAAGTTCTCATGCATGGATAATGATCAAAATTGATAAATAAACATTGTTAAACACTTTTTAACTCATCAAAACAAGATTTAAGCAAGATTTTCACAAAAATCCAAAAATAGAGAAAATAGAGGAAAAATGAAAAATCTTGATTTCAATCCGTTTTTGATCAAACAAAGTTTCAATTCTAGTTATTCTAAGTTACTCTAACCTAGATTGAAGCTTTTCTAAGCTCAAACGAGCTCAAATATCAAAATACAAGAAAATTTAAAAAATAGGAAAACTTTTGAATTTCAGAAACTGACCTCGAATCGAAGCTTTAAAATGATGTTTTTGTTGTTGAATCTTGTTCCCGAGTCTTCAATCTACTAACCCGAAGCTTGAAATCAATTTTTGGTTCAACATTTTAGAGAGAGATTGAGAGAGTGAGAGAGGAACCGAGAGAGTGAGAGTGAGAGGAAAGAGAGAGCGAGAGAAAAAAATGAGAAAGAGAGAGAGAGAGAAATGAAATAAATAGAGGAAGAGAGAGAAACATGGTTGCACAAGACTGTGTGCAACTACACACACACTGTTTTCAAATCAAATTGTTTCATTAAAATTTAAATTAACAATTAAAACAATTTAGAATAATTAAAAATTATTAAAAGAGTAAAATAACACAAGGTTACTAAATTTTCACAAAATAATCAAATTAAGTTTAAAATACTTATTATGGCACACTAATCCACCATTTAGCATTCTAATATCATTTAATTAACTTCGGGGTATTACATGCTGTCATATGTCCGCTACACCATAGCTCAAGTATGTAAGTTAAGTTATGTCAGAAGAAAAGTTAGAATTTAACGAATACGTGTATATGTCGAGCATAGCCTGTGATATTAGCACACCCGAATGAGCAACGAGAAGGCAAAGGTCAAAGGTGAACGTAATGTTATATGCTAGAACATTCCCACGAGTTGACGACAGTTATCGTCCATCAGCGGTGTCAAGTCAACGATGGTCAAACGTGGTCAATGATGGTCAACAGAGGGCCGACTGGTCAAAAATCAAGAAGATGAGCTCGTGACACTTTATGATGTTTAGGCGCACAACGGTGTCTCCGTATGAGCAAATCCTACTCTGTTGGAGTTATTCTGTATTGGCTACTTGTACAACAAGGAAAAGTGGATCAAGATGATGGAATAATGAAGGTTCGAAGGTGATTTCAATGCTTTATGGAACGAGAGTGCCTGAGAGCAACCAGGCATTAGATGACTACATATGCGATTTTTTCGAGCGTAAGCACTCCACAGCTGAGCTGAGACATGCTAATGAGCTCGTAACTACTCGGATGGAAATCACGATTAAGGCAATGATGCCAAATTTGTCAGCAAAAACCTCATAGATTGGAGGATCGAAGCTAGAGATCTATACGTTATGAGGAAAATTATGGCAAAATGTCATTCTAGAATGGATATAGAACCTAAAAATTATAGATTTTGTGGTCGGATGACCTTGATCTTTAGATAGAAATGATGCAATTAGAATGAAAATGAACCCTATTTTTAAGAATAGCATTCATTGGTAGAATGCTAAACCTCAAAACGAATGAAAACTGGGCTCAGATGTTGAAAGATCAGAGTTGCACAGCAGTAGTATTGTGTTACAATGCAAAGGAATATATCAGTGAAATGATGAAAATTGTTTAAGTCCTAAGATGGAGGCTTAGTTTTAGTGAGAAAGTAGTGACCAAGGAAGCTTGGTAAGAATGGAAAAGAGGATAAGGGAGATGAACTACCCATGAAAGTACTAATTTTATAGGACAAAAATTTTAAAGGAGAGTAGATTGTAACACCCGAGAATTTCTAATGCATTAAGTTAAGGTTTATATTAAGACGAAAAATACAGTTTAAGGAAAAATAATGTATAATAACATGAAAAATTGTACAGTATTAGGATAATGTAGCATAAGAATTAGACTATTAAAGGTCATGCTGTATAGAAATTGGACTGTTTAAGTTAAAGCAATATAGGAATAATACTGTTTAGAGAATATGGATGAATAAGAAAGGTTATGTTTGGCCTCCAAAAATAAACTAGAGGCAAGTAAAATATTTTACGCAGTCTAGGAATATGTTTTTTGCACTGATTTTACCACGACAGTATAAGAAAAATACTGTGTGGTAAAAAATTATACAGTATAAATTTTTACACCCCACAAAGTAGACACCCAATTGAATTTTATTGGGCCACCAAGCCATGAGAGGTGGCCCAATCACATTGTGCCACATGGTAACCTAATGGATTACCATGAGTCACCTAAAAGGATAAACATTCATATAATGTAAAAAAATTGCCAAAAAATCTCTCTCTCTTCTCCAAGACCCACGGTAGCCATGGATGAGCTTCCACAAAAAAATTTCGACTTGCCATCTTTGCAAAAATAGCCACAATTAAGTTCAAGAAGTGAAGCCCAAGGATTTTAACAAGTTTTAAGGTAAAAACCTAAACTTTTTCAAGGGTTTTTAGGGTTTTTCTTGGGAAAAAGAAGGGAAGCTAATTCATGGTGTTTTTTTCATGAAAATGGTGTCTAGGAAGGAGTTTCAAAGAAGCCTTGGAAGGTTAGAAACCAAAAGTGCTATTTGGGGTAAGTTTTGAATTTCAAAGTTTTGAAATTATGTGATTTTTATTTTGATTTTTATTCTTTCAAGGATATGTGGGCTTTTAAGCAAAGTTTTGCATAAATCCCATAGTTACATGATTATGGCATGTTGAGATTGTGAAAATTAAGGGTTAAATGTTGAAAATGTTAGTTTTTGCAAACATTGTGTTTTTTTGTAATTTTAGTACTAATTTTACAAAAATGATGATTTGGCATGAAAATGATTGAAACAAAAGTGGGAACTGCCCTTGCAAGGGTAGAGTTTCTGATTGAAAACGGATTTTGACAAAAATGGCCTAAGGAATAAATTAAAAGGAAAAGTTCATTCTCGACAGATTTGAAAATCAACCAAAAAGTCCCTTTAAATGTGGGAATTTTAAAAAAGTTAAAACACAAAAGTTTTAGATCTCGACAAAACTGTTAGTCATTAAAGACAGTTCATCAAAAATCTCAACCGTTTGTGAGATTTTAATTTTACAAGAATTTGTTGAAATTGGGAAAAATTTTGTAAAGGGTAAAATTGTCATTTTTCCAAAGGATTTTGAATATGGTACATTGAGCAAAAATGTTCCTCATGAAAAATAGGGACTAATGGTTTAAAAAGAATATTTTTGGTTTGGGGGACAAAAATGTAAATATTTTTGTATTTTGGGCCAAAATTATAAATTATGTGAAAATTGGGTTTTCACTAGGGAACGTTGGTTTCCTATACTGTTGTAGGCAGTAAGTGATATAGATTCTAAGTTTTAAGGATTTAAAGTTAGTCAAGGAAGAATGAAAGAAAATGAAATTAAGGGCAAAATGGTCATTTTATGAAAAATAAGCAAAACGGACCCGAAACACCCGATGTTAGGAAATGTTTCTTAGTGGCAATTTTTCCATTTTATGCAGGGAATGAAATGTTAAAGTTAAGCGATGAGTTTTATAGAGTTACAAAATGGACGAGAAACCCGTTAAGGGTGAAATCGTCATTATCAAGAAAATGGCTAGAACGGAGTCGAACATTCCGATTTAGCATAACATTCTTAGATAGAAAATGTTCCGTAATACGTTAAGTAATGAAACTGCCAGTGAGATAGAAAGTTATAAAAAGGAAATGAATGTTTAATGTTTACGTTTTATTATCAATCGAGTAAATTGATAAAAAGAAAGTTAATTAATGAGTCGGCTGTCGTATGATCAGGACATAGAAGCTGACCAATGGAAGGAAAAGGAACGAGATACGAACAGAATAGAGAATGCTAGAGCATAGTCTGGGTAAGTTTCAAACTTCACCTATAGCATGAAGTAAATAGTTTTCAAATGCTTATATATATGTGTTTGCAAATGTGGTTACAATTGTTATGCAAGTTGTTTTAAAGTATGTTTGCATTATTATGCAAAAGTTTTAAGGATTCAAAGCAAGATTTACAATGAATTTGCAACTGTTTTGTTTAAAGTCTATTTGCATCTTGATATGCGTAATGTTTTTAAAAGTTCAAGTTATGATTTTTAATGTAATTGAAGTATGATTGCATGTGAAATCCACAATATTTGAAGTCGTACAAATTATGTTTTGCAAAATGTGTCTGCATTATATGTTGCATTTGTTATGCAATAAGTTGCATTTGTTATGCAATAAGTGTTAGAGTACAAGTTATAATTTGCAAAATGTGTTTGCATTACATGATGCATTTGTTGTGCAATAGATTTTATAGTACAAGCTATGATTCGCAAGTATGTTGCATATGATGTGATTGCATTTAACATGCTCACTAAGGTTAATATGAAGGTAACATAAAGATAAAAAGAAAGTATCATACTAGCCTCTTTGTTATGAGGTAATGAAAGTAAAGTTAAAGTTTGACCTCCTAGATGTGAGGTACATGACATCGATGTTTGATGGTTTCAAGTCTTCAACAAGGGAAGCATCATGTTTATAGTCTCATGATCGATGATGTTGGTACGAACACTAAAGCAAGATAAAGAAAGTTAAGGAACAAGGATAGAAAGTTAAGGAAAAAAGAATGGAAAGTTAAAGTAAGATAAAGATAGGTAAGGAACAAACGTAGAAGGTTAAAGTAAGAAAAGAACGTTCATAAGACATTCATAATTGAAAGTACATAATTGAGCATAAATGGAAACATGCATTTTAGTTTTGCTTGTTTTCCTTATTATGAAATATTTAAATTCTATGAAAAATATTTTGAGGAATGTTTTATGTTAAGTGTTTATGAAAACATAAACGATGTTTGTAAAAAGCAATCTAACGATTATTTTATGTTAAATATTTTATGAAAGTGTTTATGAAAAACATTACAGAAACGCTTTATAATAACGTTTATGAAAAACATTTTAGAAATTTTTTATAAAAAATGTTTATGAAATACGTTTATGAAAAATGTTTCAAGCGAAAGGTTTTTATGAGAAAAGTTTGTAAAGCATGTTTAAAAAATGGGAATATGTTTGAACTACTGAGCGAAAGCTCATTAAAAATTTCTTCATGCTGTAGGAGATTTTATGATCAGTAGGGCCAGTTAGAAGAGCTAGGTACTGTAGAAGGTAGATGTGAAAATTTGGGTACGGATACCACCATAGTAAGTTTCCGTTGTACAACGAAAATGTTTTCTCACTATTTGACACAATGTTTTCAAAGTTCAAAAAATCAAAGTTTTAAGAAATGTTTTCAAAAATTTTAAGATACATTTTAAGAAATGTTTTATAAGATTATAAAGTGAAGTTTTAAGTTATGATTTAGTAAAAGTTTCTTAATAAGTTTTAAGAAATTATTTTAAATGGTTTTAAAGGCAAGTGTTGAGTGAGGTCTCAACTTGAATAGCGATAGTGGTCGCAATAGTTTTTAAGTACGTTTTAAAGAATGTTTAAAGAAAAAAAATTTAATTCAGTATTTTTCTTACTAAGTAAGTAAGATTACTGTTTAAAAATGATGTTTAAGAAAGTAAAGTGACTGCTCGGAAAGGCAGGTCGTCACAAAATGGTTGCTTACTTTTCTTGGAATTCTGCACTACACTGCATAGTTTTTAAGAATTTATCTATTTATGCCGCTTGAGATAAAGCTATCATTTTGTTCTTCCTATCCTAAAAGATTTGGATATCTAGAATATAATTAGCTTTTCCTAAGTCCTTTATGTTAAACTGCTTGATCAGTCATTATTTGACCAATGACAATGCCCCAACGTTATTGCCAATTAGTAGAATGTCATTTACATAAAGCAGTGGAAAAGCCACTTTCCCATCTTTAATGTGTTTGTAGACACATGGTTCATTCATGTTTTGTTCTAACCCATAAATCTTGATCACTTGGTCAAATCCTATGTTCTAAGAACAAGAAGCCTACTTAAGTCCATAAATTAACTTTAGTAGCTTACAGACCTTGCTCTCTTGAACATTAGCCTTGAACTCGTTTGGTTGTGCTATATAAATGCTCTCATCAAGATTGCCATTCAAGAAAGCCATCTTGACATCTATTTATCAAATCTTGCAATCGAGAGCGACTGCAATTGACAAAAGAATGTGGATGGACTTACGTATAGTTATAGGCAAAAAGGTTTCCTCATAATCAATTCCTTCTTTCTATGTCTATCCCTTTGTTACTAGTATAACTTTATAGGTGTTGCATTTCCCATCTGCACCCCTCTTTCTCTTGTAGACCCACTTACACCCTATGGATTTTACCCCTTTGGGAAAATCCACAAGTTTCCATACTTGATTAGTTTACATAGGCTTCATCTTAGTATTCATAGCTTCTATTTAGAGCTTTGAATCAACATCCTACATAGCCTCTATGTAAGTCTAAGGATCCCTGTCATGTTCAACCGGTTCAGCCAAGTAAGCTTTACTATTGAATATCACACGATCCTCCCACTATGCTAAAGCTCCCTAGGCTGTTGTCCAGTCCATTTTTTTACATTAATTGGATTGGTTTCAACCGGAACCCCTAGAGTGTTTGAATCACGCACTGACTCTTTGAGTACCACTTTACTATGAGGTTTAAATTTGTTCATGTAACTTTCCTCAGGGAATGTTGCATTCGTTTAAACCACGACTTTATTTTCTTTCAAGTTATGGAAATAACCCCTATTAGTCCCTTTTAGATATCCTATAAACATGCAATATTTGAATGTACTTCTAACTTATTTGCTTCCTTGTACAGGACATGAACCAGACGTCCCTATATGCAAATATGTTTTAAGGATGTCATCCTACCCGTCTACAACTTGTAAGGAGTTTTAGGAACAAATTTTAAAGGCACATTGTTAAAAAAATAACATGCAGTTTGTAGTGTGTATACCCAAAAAAATAAAGGTAATTTTGAATAATTCATCATAGACCTAATTATGTCCAATAAAGTCCTATTTTTTCTCTCAGTTACGCCATTTTATTACAGAGTGCACGGTGTAGTCAAATGGGATAAAATCCCATTTTCTAATAAGTGTCCCAAGAACTCATCAAAGAAGTATTCTCTACCTCGATCAGATCGAACTTTATGGGTTTATCAAATTGCTTCTCTGCTTTAGCCCGAAACTCCTTAAACTTGTTAAAAGCTTTGCTTTTATGATGCATTAGGTAGATATACCCATATATTGAGTAATCATCAATATAAGTGACGAAGTACTTATACCCTTGCATGCTTTGGTGTTTATGGGACCACAAACATCACTATGTACAAGTTCTAGAATCTCTTCAACTCAATTGCCTTTAGACCCAAATTATCTTTTAGTCATTTTGTCCTCCAAACAAGATTCACATTACGGTATAGATTCCACATCTAAGTGACTTAAAGGTTTATTTGATAAGTGCATGAAAATGCATTTTTGTTAAGCATAATTGTCAAATAAATTAAGTTTTAATTAAATATTTTTGTGAAATTAATTTGAAATATCTTGGTGTGAAAATATTTAGTTTTAATTTAATTTAATTTGTTTTGTAGGAAATAATACATTTGCGCCAAGTTTAACGAGTGACAGGACAGAAAAGAAGCCTAGAAAGACCTCTTAATCAGAAGCCACGCTCAAGCTGGCCTTGCCACGTGTCACGAGTGCATTTGTTAAGCCAAGCCATCTTCAATCTAGAATGCGTGTCAACACAGCAAGTGTGGCGCAGGCTCGTGGGCCCCAGTTGTTCGCTAGCGGACGCGCTTTTGTCATGCACGCTCAAATTACAACACGAGTTTTGTCACATTATACAATCAGTCGCGCACCTTCTAGCTCTCATGGGCCCTAGCTTCCTCTTTTCAACCAGTCTGTGTATGACACGTGGCTTGCTTGATTTTTCTTCATCCGTTTGATTCTCCATTTCTAGTTGTTGGTTTCTGCTCTTTTAATATCATGCTTAATCCAAATTAAGGCTTGTAAATTCCATTAAATTGGAAATAATTTTTATTCTTCTTTAATTTTTATTTATGATGAAAGCTTTTTAGGATGCCTCAAAAACTTTATAAATAGGGACTTTGCTAAAGGTTTTGTGTGGTTGAATTTCTAGCCAAAATTTTATAAATAAATTTTGTCTCTTTTCTTCTCATATTTTTCTTTGAGAGATTTGTGAGAATGTTGAGTATGCAAGGCTAATTTTTCATTGGTAAGGCTAGGGATAGACCTATATGTGCATGTGATTATGTTGGATTTTAATTCTCAAAATGCTTTTCTTTGTTTAAATATTTAAGTAAATAAGTTTTCTTCATCATCTTTTGTTTTTATCTTTTTCAATACATTATGTTGTCAACTTTTATATAAATTTAGTCAAGCTCTTTTTATGTGGTTGTTGCATGATATAATATATTGATAGCATTATTTTATAAGTAGACTTTTATTATGATATTGTCAATTTTGATATATTGTCATTTTTAGATCTCTTATAAGATAATTTTGTTCGTTTTAACGCAAGAAATTTTATTTACTCAGATACATTTTCATTTACATGTTCTTTAAAGTATATTTTCAGATTGATTGTTTAGGATGTGAAACTATCAATTCAGTTATACAAAGAAATTAAAATCCAACTTAAGAATGAAGCGTATAGGGAATTCTCGACGTCTTGTCATTTTTATTATAATATTTTCCTTAACAATTTGTCTTTTGCTTTGATTCTCAAAAAAAAAGAAAATCACTTCTATGTTTGTTTATTTCATTATTTATTATCTTTTTGCTATTTATTTGCTTGTCTTTTCTTGTTTATTTTTGACCTCCTTGTGGATATCATCGTCGATCTGAGCTACATCGACCGCTTTAGTTTCGACACATTTAAGCGTAAATCACAATCCCTTACAAGCCTTTGGATCTTATTTAGGCTAATTTGAGCTAATCACAAATGCCAAAGATAAGTCCTATTAGAGTGAGAAGTTTTAAGCCTTTTAGAGTTGTCATTAACCTCAATGTTTAGCAGTGAATCTATTTTAGGTTGGATAAAATATTGATTGTTTTGCAATCATCCATCACAGATAAAAGATTTCTTTTTACGAATCACCACTTTATTATTAAAAGATAATAAATAAGAGTCTTTAAAAAAACAAGCTATAGATATTAAATTTTTTTGAGTTTAGGAACATAAAAACAATCTTTCAAAACTAAAATCCTATAATTATCAAAATAATGATGGACATCTCCCATTACTTTAGCCAACACCAAGGATCGATTGCCTATTCATAATGTGAAGTGCTTATGCAATAGACTTCTCATTTTCTTGAACCGCTATAGAGAAACACAAACATGATTAGACGCTCCAAAAATTATGACCCAAATGTGTAACACCCTGAAGTTAATTAAGTATAATTAGAGTATTAAATGGTAGATTAGTGTGCCCTAATGAGCATTTTAAATTTAATTTGAATGTTTTGTGAAAATTTAGTGACTTTGTATTATTTTACTTTTTTAATAATTTTTAAATAATCTAAATTTTTTTTAATTGTTAATTTAATTTCCAATGAAACAATTTGAATTGGAAACTGTGTGTAGTTGCACACAGTTTTGTGCAACCAAATTTCACCCTCTTTTTCTATTTATTTAACTCTTCCTCTCTCTCCTCTCATTTCTCTCACTCACTCAATCTCTCTCCTCTCACTCTCACTCTCTCGGTTCTCTCTTCCCCTCTCGTTTTCTCTCTCTAAATTTTGAAACAAAATTTAGATTTAAGTGTTGGGTTAGAAGATTGAAGGCTCGGGAACGAGATTCAACAACAAAAACATCATTTTCAAGCTTCGATTCGAGGTTAGTTTTTAAAATTCAAAATTTTTTCTATTTTTCAAATTTCCTTGCATTTTGAAATCTAAGAGTTTCTAAGCCTAGAAAAACTTCAATCTAAGTTAGATGGACTTAGATTAGCTAGAATGCAAACTTTATTTCATCAAAAACGGATTGGAATCAAGATTTTTCATTTTTCCTCTATTTTCTCTATTTTAGGATTTTTGTGAAAATCTTGTTTAAAACTTGTTTTAATTCATTAAAAAGTGTTCTACTATGATTTTCTATTGTTTATGATGATTACCCATGCCTGAGAATTGAGAAAACAGGTTGAAATTGAGAATTTGGATTCAGGATGCCGAGAACCCGTGCGT
>CAMOHE010029643.1:0-18673 GCA_946598075.1 Artocarpus hirsutus | reverse complement strand
CTGGGATATTGGGTTTCATAATTATCGGGAGCTTGAACTATATAGGTCCATTTGGTCCCCTTTGCTAGCTCACAAAATCCTGTAACGATACGGCGTGCTTTTACAATAATTGGTGACTTATGTCGATTTATTAGATTGGTTGAAAATTTGGAAGAATCAAATAATTCATGTCTCTTTGTCGGTTGAATTAATTTTATAAACAAAATTAATTCAAGATAAACTCTTTGAATTATTGGGGTCAGATAATTCTTGTCTGTTTATCAGTTGATTTAATTTTGGATAAATGAAATCAAGATAAACTTGTAGAATTATTGGGAATCTATTTATTTTCTTAGAGATTATCTAGATAAAGTTGTTTTAATTAGATAACTTCTCTATTGGGTTATTTGAATTAAAACTGAGGCTTTATCCTATAGAATCTCAGGTGGAAAATAAAAGATTCGCGTGATTTTTATTTCGGCAGTTCGGCCTGTCGATCAGGCAAGTTCGGCCTGCCTATGAAAACGTTCGGCCTGCCTATGCGCGAATTAAAAATCACGCGTTTCCACGTGTTTTTACGCGTATCTTATCCGATATAGACCTAAATTTGGTTTTGTTTCAAATTTTTGGGACCTTATCTGATAAGGAATGACCCTAGACCCAACCTCTATAAATAGGGAGTGAGTCTAATGAGTTATTTAGAGATCAATAGAGAGATTAAGAGTGATACTCTACTGGTGAGAATCTGAAACTCTCTGAGAGCTCTTGTTCACAAATCACAAACACTCGCTTTGGGTTCTCTCAATTGATTGGAAGGAGAGTCACATTGAGGAAGAGCTGTACGTGTGAGCCCACACTCACTTCGATCGTGGATAGATAATAGTAAAGAAGACCAGTTGGTTGAGGCTCTTCTAGAACGTTACTTCTCTACACAGACTTCGGGAGCTTTTCGGCATATACAAGGTCAGTAAGATAAGGTTAATTTATACATATAGCATGTCAAACTTGTGTTTTGAAAAATACTCTGATTTAAAATTTCTAAAATTCCGTTGCGTATTATTTTTTCAACAAATCAAACTCTTTAATTAATGTGTCAAATTTATTAGTTTCAGTGTTACTCCATTAAAAACCTGAAACTGAACTCTTGATATTATAGTAAAATTACTCAAAGAAAATTAGTGAGTAGTCCATTGATATAATCATTATATATAAGTCAGTCCTCCATAAATAGTTCATAATAAGAGCTAGGTTCAATTTTCGTTTACCTCTCTTATTATATCTTTATCCTTGAGTTCCAACAATTCTCTAATGAACAGTTAATTCATAATCTTATCATGAACGAGTGCTAAGGTTGGCAATTCGGGTCCACGGGTCGGGTTGAGCCTTTATTTAAACAGCCAACAAGTCAACCCGAACCCGATCCGTGGCCTAACAGGTCAAAAAAAACCCAACTCGGACGTGACCTGACTAGTAGACGGGTTGACCTGACCCGACCCATGCACTGCCAATATGCTACTTTGTGCATGTTTGTGTTGACCCGACACACTGATCCATTAAACCCGATAGACCCGTAATACGATAGACCCAACAATAAGCCTACAAAATAAACAATAATCCAACAAAACAAACCATCAAAAAAGTTAACAAAACTTTGTATAAGTTTAACAAAAACAAATATGTTAGAAATTAGAATTATGTCAAGTTGGATATACAACAAATGTTAGACTAATTTGACACATTAAAATTAATTTCAAATAATATGAGCTGCATTAAGGTCACATGAGCTCAATTTGGATTACACGGGTTGATTAACAATTTTCAGGTCAGTTTGTGGGTCAACATGATTTCGACACGTTTTTGATGGGTTATTTCAAGGTGATTTTGGGTTGATTCGGGTCGATTCGAACCCAACCTATTTTTTGTGCGGGTCAGACAGGTTCGACTTAATTTCAACCCAAGGCCTATTTTCCCAACCCTAACCCGTATTTTTCATATTGGGTTTGTGTCGTGTCATCGTGTCATGACCCAAATTGCCAGCCCTAACGAGCGTTCTACTGTTCAGACCTCGAATCATCACTCAAGAGAACTATTTTTCTAACTTTCATAAGTAAGGAATGGATTCCATATCTGTATAATATTATTCCCAGCCATTTATTACATTATGTTTCCAAGATACTAAGTTATGATCTGTGCTTAGACAAATCTTACCATGCAAGTCAAAAAAACATAACGTCATAAATAGGAGTCTAATAAATACTTAGGATTAAGACTATCAAATATATGATCATCATAGTGATAAATTTGAATACTCTATTTGTAATGGATGATTATTAGAGATTCATAATTTATTTGGTCTAATTTTACATAATCTCATTATATAAAGTACCTCCAATCTAATGTCTCTACATTAATAGTCCAGATAACGACTATTTTATTCTAAATGAGATTAGTTTGTACTTGTAATATTTAATTAAAGATCCTAAACTTTAATTAATTATTACAGACTATTTAGATTATTATCTATAAATTTAATCCCTAAGCATATAACACTTATATGCTAAATTTATAGTCACAAAATTAATCATGGAATTTTCTTGATGTTTATAAAAGTATTCATAATACATATAAGCAACCAAAATAATTATAAATGTCACTTTATTTATTTATTAACAATATGTACAATTTCACAGCTTTTAAGACATCAAACCCAACATTCTCCCACTTGCCCTAAAGCAGGTAAGACATGTCTCTAAGACTTAAGCCTTCCGCGTGTCCCTCAAAGCTCTTTGCAAATAACTTCTTGGTGAAAGGGTCAACAAAGTTGTTTTCTGATGCTATCTTCACAACTTCTACATCGCTTCAATGTACTATTTCTCTGATCAAATGATATTTTCTTTCTATATGCTTTCCTCTTTTGTGGCTTCTAAGTTCTCTTGAATTTACCATTGCACCACTGTTATCACAATACAATGTAAGTGGTTTATCCATGCCTAGAACTACTTCTATATCATTTAAGAACTTACGGAGCCAAACAGCTTCTTTAGCTATTTCACAAGCAGACACATATTCAGCTTCCGTAGTTGAATCAGTAATGCAAGATTGTTTGATGCTTCTCCAAACTATGGCTCCACCACCAAAAGTAAACACTGATCCAGACACAGATTTAAGCATGTCTTTGTTTGATTAAAAATCAGAATCAGTATATCCAATAGGATTCAAATTCTCACTAGAATATACCAACATATAGTTTCTCGTTCTCCTGAGATACTTGAGAATATGTTTAACAGCTACCCAATGATCTAATCCTGGGTTGGATGGATACCGACTGACTATACCCACCGCATAGCAAATGTCAAGTCTTGTACACAACATGGCATACATTAGACTTCCCACTGCAGATGCATAGGGTACCCTTCTCATATATTCTTCCTCTTGAGGTGTCTTAGGACACTGCTCTTTTGAAAGATAAACTCCATGACGTGTAGGTAAATTACCTTTCTTAGAGTTTTGCATCAAAAATCTGATAAGCACCTTATCGATATACGATGCTTGAGATAGCGCCAATAGTTTGTTCTTACGATCTCTTATGAGTTGGATTCCAAGAACATAACTTGCCTCTCCCAAATCTTTCATTTGGAATTGGTTGGCGAGCCATTTCTTTACATTAGATAATACGCCTATATCATTCCCAATGAGTAGGATATCATCTACATAAAGAACTAAGAAGACCACCTTCTTATCTTTACTGTACTTGTATACACAAGGTTCATCAATGTTTTGATCGAAACCATAAGATTTGATAGCCTCATCAAATCTTAAGTTCCAAGATCTTGAAGCTTGTTTGAGTCCATAGATGGACCTTTGCAACTTGTAAACTTTTTGCTCTTGACCTTTGACTACAAACCCTTTTGGTTGCACCATATAGATGCTTTCCTTAAGATAGCCATTCAAAAAGGTAGTCTTGACATCCATTTGCCATATCTCATAATCAAGACAAGTAGCAATGGATAAAAGAATCTGAATGGATTTGAGCATAGCAATGGGTGAGAAAGTTTCTTCATAGTCAACTCCCCCTTTTTGGGTATAACCTTTTGCCACAAGCCTAGCTTTGAAAGTCTCAACTTTCCCATCCACTCCTCTTTTCTTCTTGTAAATCCACTTTCACCCTATGGGTTTTAACCCTTCAGGTAGGTCTACAAGTTCCCAAACTAAATTGGAGTACATGGACTCCATTTCAAGGTTCATAGCCTCCAGCAATTTCTCCTTCTTAGAATCTTCCATTGCATCACGATATGTCAATGGATCATCCTCATCATTATTAGAGATAGCAACATATGCGTCTCCAAGTTCCCTGTAGCGAGCAGGTGGTCTCACGACCGTCCTACTACATCGAGGTGGTATGACATTCTAATCTAGAGATGTGGTCTCTTTATTTTGTCCTTCGACAAAGGTTATCGATTGCGGTCTGATCTGATCAAAAAATAACTCTTCAAGTACAACTTTGCTATGAGGTTTATAGTTTGTCATATAATCATTCTCGAGAAAAGTGGCATTTGTCGATACAAATACCTTCTTTTATTGTGGACTATAAAACAAACCTCCCTTCGTTCCCTTTGAGTATCCTTGTAACACCCGAGAATTTCTAATACATTAAAAATGCATTAAGTTAAGGATTATATTAAGATAAAAAATACAGTTTAAGAAAAAATAATGTATAATTACATAAAAATTATACAATATTAGAATAATGCAGTGTGAGGAAGTACACTGATAAAGTTATGCAGTATAAAAATTACATTGTAAAAGTAATATAGTGTAAGAATTAGACTATTTAAGGTCATACAGTACAAAAATGAGACTATTTAAGTTAAAGCAGTATAGGAATAATACTGTTTAGAGAATATGGATGAATAAGGAATGTTGTAGCAGTATAAAAAAATGTACCGATAATATAAGAAAAATACTGTCAGTATAAATTTAGACTGTACAAAGTGAGATAATATTGGCATTACATTATATGATGAATGTAAACAAGTATGGGAGGTTTTGAAACCTCATGAACTATATGAAAAAGAATACCGGCAGTATAGGAAAAATACTGTCAGTATAAACTTAGACTGTGTAAAAAGTTTGGTGGGCATTTAATGGATTTTGATTGGGCCACCACACCATGAAATGTGGCCCAATCACATTTGGCCACCCAAAGTAATCTAATTGATTACCAAGGTGATGACTCATCACCTTTTATTTAAAAAAAAAAAGAAAAGAAAAGAAAAGAAAAAGAAAAAAAAGAAAAAGTGAATCAATATATTATATATAAGAGACCATTACTCTCCAACGTGAAAAGAAAAAAAAAAAGAAGAGAGAGAAACATACAAAGAAAAGGAAAGAAATGAAGGAAGAAAGAAAGGAAGAAAGAAAAAATAAAATGCTCCATTTCTTCCCTAGCCCAAAACCATTCCCCCATGCTCTTTCCTCTCAAAGTTTTGATGAATCCCAAACCTCCAATCAAGCTTAAAGCAAACTCTAGTATTTTAGTGCAAAGTTTTACAATTTTGGAGGTAAGATTCTAAACTTTTTCTATCGCTTTTGGTGATTTTCTTCAAGTTTTAGATAGGTTTTGATTGGGGTTTTGTCATGGCTTTTGTGGAGAAGACATGACAAGGTTTTGAGCTTGGTAAATGAGGATCAAAAGGTTGACAAAGTTTAGGTAAATTTCTAAACTTTTTACTTGAAAATTTATGCCAAAAATGTGCATACCAAGTGTTTGATGAAATGTTTTAGTCCATGGCATGTAAATGGACAATATGGCATGGTTTTTTTATGTTATATGTTGATGGTGATGATGATGGAAAGAAGAAAGTAATAGTTTTTGTGAAATTTCAAAAGGGGACTAAATTTCAAAGAAAAAGGGTATTCTTGGTAGAATTGAAAATAGCCAAAAAGTCCCTCTAAACGACGGAATTTTAAAAAAGTTAAAACATAAAAGTTGTAGAACACGTCGAAACTGTTAGGACAACATGGACAGTTTCTCAAAATTCTGCCCGGTTTAAAAGTTATAAATTTTACAAAATTTTAGGTAAAAAAATTTCAAGAAATGAAAACGTTATGAAAAGTTTAGGATTCAACCATGGTGCTTTTGTAAGTTTTATTCCTTATGAGAAACTGAGCGTTTTGGTATAAAGTGGTCATTTTTGGTTCTGAGGGCAAAAATATAAATATTTTTGTATAGGAGCCAAAACCGTAAAATTGTGTGAAAACTGGGTTTTCACTAGGGAATGTTGGTTTTCTATACTACTATAGGCAGTAAGTATTATAGATGCTAAGTTTTAAGGATTTAAAGTTAGTCAAGGAATGAATGAAAGAAAATGAGATTAAGGACAAAATGGTCGTTTTATGAAAAAAGGCCAAAACGGACCTGAAACGCCCGATGCCAGGAAACGTTTCTTAGTGGGAATTTTTCTGTATTATGTAGGTAATAAAATGTTAAAGTTACACAATGGGTTTTATAAAGTTACGAGGTTGACGGAAAACCCGTTAAGGGTAAAATCGTCATAATCATGGAAACGGCTAGAACAGAGTCGAACACTCCGATTTAGCATAACGTTCTTAGACAAAAAAATGTTCCGTAATACATTAAGTAACGAAATCGCCAGTGAGATGGGAAATTAATAAGGGATGTTTAAGTAAAGGGAAAGTAACCACGATGGGTTACAAAATTAAGTAAAGAGAAGGGTAAACCGATAGTAGATAAGTTAAGTTAAAAGGAAAGAATAGTTAATGTTTACGTTTTGTTATCAATTAAGTGGATTGATAATTAAGAAAGTTAACTAATAAGTCAGCTATCGTTTGATTAGGACATAGAAGCCGACTAATGGAAGGAAAATGAATGAGACAGGAATGGAATAGAGAACGCTAGAGTATAGTTCAGGTAAGTTCAGACCTCACCTACAGCATGAAGTAAATAGTTTTCAAATGCTTATATATGTTTGCAAATGTGTTGTAATTGTTATGCAAGTTGTTTTTAAAGTATGTTTGAATATTATTATGCAAAAGTTTTAAAGATTCGAAGCAAGATTTGCAATGAATTTGCAACTGTTCTGTCTAAAGTCTATTTGCATTTTGATATGCGTAATGTTTTTAAAAGTACAACTTATGACTTTCAATGTAATTGAAGTATGGTTTCATGTGAAATGCACAATGTTTAAAAGTGTACAAATTATGATTTGCAAAATGTGTTTGCATTATATGATGCATTTGTTATGCCATAAGTTGCATTTGCTATACAATAAGTTTTAGAATACAAGTTATGACTTGCAAAAGGTGTCTACATTATAACTTGCATTTGTTATGCAATAAGTTGCATTTGTTGTGCAACAGATTTTATAGTACAAGCTATGATTTGCAAGTGTGTTGTATATGATGTGATTGCATTAGATATGCTCACTAAAGTTAATAAGAAGGTAACGTAAGGATAAAAAAAAAGTGTTGTACCAGCCTCTTTGTTATGAGGTAATGAAAGTAAAGTTAAAATTTGACCTCCTAAATGTAAGGTAAATGACTTGAAGTTCGATGGTGTCAAGTCTTCTGCAAGAAAAGCATCATGTTTATGATCTCATGATTAATGAGTTGGTACGAACACTAAAGTAAAATAAGAAAACTGGAGGTAAGATAAGGACATGGATAGAAAGTTAAAGTAAGATAAAGAAAGTTAAGAAACAAATATAGCAAGTTAAAGTAAGAAAAGAATGTTCATAAGACATTCATAATCGAAAATTCATAATTAAGCATAAATGGAAACATGCATGTTGATTTTTTCTTGTTTTTCTTGTTATGAAACATTTATATGTTATGGAAGACATTTTGAAGAATGTTCTATACTGAGTGTTTATGGAAACATAAATGGTGTTTATGAAGAGCAATCTAAGGATTGCTTTATGTTAAATATTTTATGAAAAGCGTTTATGGAAACGTCTTAGAAATGTTTTATGAAAAATGTTTATGAAAAATGCTTTAAGAGAAGATTTTACGAGAAAAGTTTTTAAAGCATGTTTAAATGATTTGTGAGTTTATGTTTGAACTTACTGAGTGAAAGCTCATTAAATAGTTTCTTCATGCTATAGGTAGTTTTACGGGTGACCAGTAGGACCCGTTAGAAGAGCTAGGTGCTGCGGAAGGCAGATGCAAAGATTTAGGTATAGGTACCACCACAGTAAGTTTTCGTTGTTCAAAAGAAATAGTTTCCACTATTTAATATAGCGTTTTTAAAGTTTTAAGAAAATCAGAGTTTTAAGAAATATTTTCAAAAGTTTTAAGATATATTGTACGAAATGTTTTATAAAATTATAAAGTGCAGTTTTAAGCTATAATTTAATAAATGTTTCTTAGTAAGTTTTAAGAAATGATTTGGGAAAGGTTTTAGTCAAATGTTGAGCAAGGTCTCAACTTGAATGGCGACAAAGGTCGTGACAGTTTCTAAGTACGTTTTAAAATAAAAGAATGTTTAAAGAAAAAAAAATTTAATTCAGTATTTTTCTTACTAAGTAAGTAAGATTATTGTTTAAGTACGATGTTAAATGAAAGTAAAGTGACTGCCTGAAAAGGCGGATCGTCACAATCCCACAAACAAGCATGCTTCAGAATGTGGTTCCAGCTTCCCAGTCTTTCCTTTCAGCACATGTGTTGGACACCCCCATATACGGATATGTCGCATACTAGGTTTGCAACCATTCCATAACTCTAAAGGTGTTTTTGGAATAGACTTAGATGGAATTATGTTTAAAAGATATACAGCATTTTGTAGTGCATATCCCTAAAATGAAGTGGGTAATGATGAGTAGCTGAGCATGGATCTCACCATATCAAGCAACGTCAGATTTCTTCTCTCTACAACGCCATTTTTTTGTAGTGTTCCAGGTGTAGTGAGTTGTGATAGAATACCATGTTCTATCATATAATCCTTGAATTCAGTATTAAGGTATTCCCCTCCTCGATCAAATCAAAGACTCTTCACCATCTTTCCTAATTGCTTTTCAGCTTCCTCTTGGAATTCTTTGAACTTTTCAAAAGTTTCAGATTTCCTTTGCATTAGGTATATGTAATCATACCTTGAATAATAGTTAATAAATATGACAAAATATTCGTAACCACCATGTGCTTGTACATTCAATGGACCGCAGACGTCCGAATGTATTAGCTCAAGTGGTTCCTTGGCCCTTTCGCCTTTTGCAGAGAAAGGCCTCTTAGTCATTTTACCTTCAAGATAAGATTCACAAACTGGTAGAGAACCAACTTTTAGTTCTTTTAAAGGACCATCCTTTACTAGTCTGTTAATTTTGTCAAGGTTAACGTGACCTAATCTAAGGTGCCATAGGTATGTTTCATTATCAGAAGAAAGCTTTTGCTTCTTAGGTTTTGGTTGTTCAACTTTGAACATTTCGGTATTGAGCAATGATTTTTCTTTGGGTCTTAAAGTGTAAAGCCCATTTTTCAAATGCACAGAGCAAATATTCAAACCATTTCTAGAAATATTAACATAATTATTATTAAAAGAAACATTAAACATTTGTTCAAACAACCTGGAAACAGAAACCAAATTTCTACAAAAACAAGGAATGTAATAAACATCGTCCAAAATTAAAAACTTATTTCTATAATAAAGTTTAACCACTCCCACTGTTCTTGCCGAAACAACCGCTCTCGTTCCCACTCTCATCATTTGTTCCCCGTCGGCAAGCTCCCTTGAAGAACTAAGCATCTACAAAGAAGAACAAACATGGTTAGTTGCCCCTGAATCAATTATCCAAGGTGAAGTATCATCTTCAACTAAACAAGCCTCTAAAACGAGTAAATCTGATTTATCGTTGTTCTTCTTTTCTTTAAGCTCTTGAAGATACTTCTTGCAGTTTCTCTTCCAGTGCCCAACTACGCCGCAGTGGAAACATTTTCCTTTAGGCTTCTTTTGGTTTGAGCTCTTTTGAATGCTGTTGCTTTTGTTCTTCTAAGGTTGCCCTCCATTTTTAGACTTACCACTTCCTTCAATCCTCTTCCTCTTCTTATTCTTTCTAGTAGAAGATGAGGGTTGAGCTTCTGCAACATTTGCCTCACCTTCTTTAGTCTTTTCTTTCGAAGTAGACTCTAAGATTTGTAGCTCATGAAGCAACTCAGTCATATTATATTTCAGCTTGTTCATGAAATAGATGCTTTTGAACTGAAGGAACGCAGGAGAGAGGGTTTCCAAAATCATCCCCACCTATGTGGCTTCATCTTTCACAGCCTCGTTCACCTTAGCCTTATGGAGATAGTTAACCATGTTGAGAACATGTTCTCTGATCGAAATCCCTGTCTTCATTTTGGCATTCATTACTGCCTTAACGGCTTCGTGGCGTGCCTTTTCAAAAGGTTTACCAAACATGTCTTGTAGAGACTACATTATCTCATAGGTGGTCTCTATGCTTTCGTGCTTCATTCTAAGCACGTTAGACATGCCAGCCAAAAGATAACAATGGGCCTTGTTATTTGCCTCGATCCAATGATCATGTACTTCTCGTACATTACAAGGAGCATTGGTAGCAAGCGATTGAGGACATTTCTCCATTAGGACAAACTTGTAATTTTTACAAATTAGTACAATGTTCATGTTACTCTTCCACTTGACAAAATTATCTCCGGTTAATTTTTCATTTAAGAGAATAGCGATGATTGGATTAGACATTGTTGCTGTAATAAATAAATAAAATAACATCAATTAAATGGTTGAATAAACATCATAAATATATGTTTTGGAATAGTAAACATGATGTATGATGCATATGAAAAACACACAAAAAATATTTTACTAATTCCATGATTATTCAATTTTAATAAATAAAGTGCCGCCGTAGAGTAGGTCAAATTATTTATGAATTGAATTGAGACATTCTCAATTAATAAATATATTCAAAATATCTCATATTTTCTATATTTATTAATAACCGTTTATATTTGGTCAAGATATAATTAACAATTTAATTATATCCTTATGAGTGTGACCCACTATTTTAGAAATTAACAACTTAACTCAAAATTGCCATCGTAGGGTAGGTCAATTTTGAAATACATTGTAGAATTCTATCTCTTAGAAGCCAACCTTGTTATTGATTTAAATGGACACCCTCCGTAAGGAGGACGAAATCAAAGCGTCGCGAGGCGCCACCTAAATCTTACGGTGTTGTGCTAATAGTGGAGATCGTAGGTTATATTGTCATATTACCTTCTCCCACTCATTATTTTAAACAACGTGTTTTATCTTATAAAATATCATATGTTTCATAACTCTAGTAAATAAAAACAATTTTTAATTACTAGGTTATATTATATGTTAGTAGAATCCCATTCTACTTACACTTAAATAAATTACCAGATTTTCTAAAAAAATCTAAATTTATTATGAATTGTCTAAGCTATCCAACATTAAACAATTTAAAATTAGATAACTTAGAACTAATGTGAATTTTACTCAATCTTAACTATTAAAACTAAATTCATATTATTCTAATAAATTAAGATTCTATAAAACCAACCTAATTAATTTAATCTCATTAAATTAATTCTAACACATATTAAATCATTTTATAAACATCTTTATAAAAAAATAATATGCAAGTGTATGCATCTCATGCTACAATAACTATAAGTGGGCACTTTCCTTGTTGACATGTTACAATACAAAAACATGTTATCATAATCATCACATGAAAATAAAGCATGAAAATAAACAATAGATTTTTGACTGGGCCCTTTTGGATAATTAAAATTACAACCTATAAAAAAAAAAATACAAAGGTCTTCTTGTAAGTTATATATAATTCCCTACTTCAATTTTACAGTCGTCATCAAATGGTTTGCTGTATAACAAGTTGGGTTACTTTTAAAATTTAATAGGTTCAAAGTTCTTAACTGGGCCAAATAACCCAAAGGATTTTTTTTTTCCTCATCACTCCATGTGCTGCGGATGAGAAAAGTAAAAAAGAATGTCGCCCTCTGAGTTGCACGTTACAGTGCATATGTAATGCCCCTTTTTTTTTTTTTAAATAGTTTCCCATCTATACATCAGGTGCATTTAATACGCATATGTCATCAACCTTTTTTTTTTTTTTAATAACTCTTAAACCAAATAAGTGCATTACAGCTGCACCTTTTGAAGACAGCTCAAGAAGCCCACGTGCAGCACTTGGCAAGTGGGAAAGGAAAAAAAATTAAAAATAATAATAAAATAATAATAATAATAATAACATTAAATTACAAAAAACCGATGCTTTTTTTATGAGCCTACATAAATTGATTTAATCAAATTAAAAATAAAATTATCAATAAAAAAAATCATATAATTAACAGTCAAAAATCCATTCATAAAATCATACACATTTATCACATGAACAAAATAATTGCAAAGATAGAAAGTATCCACAAACATGTATCAAACACATGATATTATCAAAATAAAATTATGTTTGATTAAAATTATATATGTTATAATCCGTTCTGATGTCATTTGTTGTCTTAAAATATAAAAAGTAGTGGAAGAAACGGATCGTTAACAAATAAAAATTTTCTAAAAAAAAATTTGTTCATCGAAAATTGCTATATAATTTTAATAATAGAAAGCTTTAGGAATTTTATTAACCTTTTTGAAGACCATCAGGGTATCTTAGTTTTTCTCTTTAACACCACGATCTTCCAATCCAGGTCTCTACACCAATGAAAAGACAAGTGGGCTTCAAACTGCAAGAATGAATTTTCCTCATATTTTTCTGAATTTGCTATGTACTCAACACATGAGATAGCAGACCTTTTTTTTTTTCTTCAAAGAAGAACTCTCAGTTTTTCTCTCTGAGTATTTTGCAAAAGTTACGTAAATGAAAAATCTCCTGAGATAACTGTTATTTCTTCTTTTTTATATTTGAGCCATTAGTAATTTTTCACTTAATTGACGTCTCTTATCCATTGGACTGCGTTGTCAAATTCAGGATTTTAAAATGTCTAAGATCTAAGATTAAACATTTGGGGTTCTAGTTGCAAATGACGAAATGATGTTTAGGTTGCAATGCATAGACGTGCATGATGCATATCTTCTTCGTAACTCTACATTTTTGACTTGTTTGATGGCAGTACATGTTTATGCTGGTGCACTCAAGACCGGGTTTAAATTCGAGTATAATTATCTCCAAGACGAACCTACTCTATAGTTGTGCTGTAGATGCAACTACATCAATTATATCATTCTTCATTTACTGGGTCTGTCTTTTGAACTTGTCTTCCTTTTATAACTAACATAATTCATCTTAATTACCCAAGTGTTGAGCATAATATCCGCTGAAGAATAACTTTGAATTTTTGATTACTTGAGATCCTTTTGGTTTTCTTTCTTTTTCAACAATTTTTTCATCCATGAGAACTCATTTTTCGTTTGGCACACAATCTTGTCAAACAGGGGGGATCGGTTTCGGAATGCTGTGAAAGGCATATAACGTTTTGATGGTATAAAAATTGTCCTCTACCTGGTCCATATTTTTCCATAGGTTGTCGTCGCCCATACTATTTTTCAAGTGTTATTAGAAACGTGAAACATTATTCTTATCATCTTTAACCGGCGTTCTTTTACAGGTAGTGCTAAAAACTATAGCATTGCACGCTATCAACGCTTTAAAAAGAACACACCATGGAGATTGAAAAAGGCTTAGCCCACGTGGTTTGGTTTCAGACATACCATGAGGATTTGGTTCTGCTCTCTTTGAACTCTGGCGACCGTTGCTGACCTTGGTGCCCTTCTTCTCCTCTTGAGGCACGGAAGGTTTAGATCATGCAGCTTGATTGTGCTATATGAGCACTGGAGGAGGGGTAATTTTGGTGTCTCATCAGAGTATTACTGGTATCATGTATCTTAGAGGACGCCAGTTTCCGCAACAGGTTTTTGTTGTTTGCACTGGCAGAGATGGATTCTCCCATCTAATGTGGCGCAAGTGCACTCGTGACGACTGGATAATGGATATCGAACTTCTTTCCTTCAAATTTATAACTGAATGAGAAGTAAGTCTAATTTTGGTGGCTGCATAGATTGATGTAGTTTGCTGGCAGTCGTAGTGTCACTAGCCCAATTGTCCTTCAAAATATCCAAATAATTCACCAAGCTAGACATCCAAGTACCCCAGCGGGAAGCACAAACATATGTTGCAATCTCACGTAGTCTCTGGGCGGTTAAATAACAATTAACAATTACAATAGGTTTTTTACTTTTCCATACCCTACATCTAAGTTTATTCATACATTATATTTTCAGTTTTTGATTCCATCAAATGCTTACCTTTATATTGGATTTGATATATAAATTTATTCATTTTTTCGATTAATCTTTAATTTTGACATAAATTTTTTTTTTAAAGTACCCTCAAATTTTAATAACTTAAAAAAGAACTTATTTTTACTTTCAAAATATATCCAATACCCTCAAAATGGATGTTTGTTTTGTGTGTTTTTGTTTTTGTTTTCTTCTTATTTTTTGAAAGATTTAATTATTTTTTTCTTTTATTTAAAAATAATTTGGTCATTTTAAATGTGAAAATTAACTGTTGACTAAGGTAAGATACAGATTTGTATATTAAATGTATATGAAGAAATACATTTAATGAGATTAAAAATTAAAAGTATAATTTTTAAATAAACCAAAAATAGAGAGTATAAAAAGGTAAATACCCCTAACAAATATTTGCAGCATTCTAATGCATCAGGTATCACATGTAGGTTTTAAAAGAATCAAAAATTGAAGCTGTCAAGTAGCAATATGACTCTGATTTACAAATTTTATTTTATCCTAGAAAATGTGGAAGATTAGGAAACTAATGCAAACACAATTTGCGATCTAACTACACAAGCATTTCAATCAAATTCAAAATTTAAAAATGAGAATCCAAGATCGATCTGTTACACTAACATTATAAAATGAAGAGAGAGAGCAAAAGAAAGAAAAAGACAAGTTGCCTTGAAGAGAAATCAACGGGTGAGCGTTAAGAGCAAGAAGAATGGTGTTTTGGTTGGTGAAGTGGAAGGGGAAACTGAGATGTGTACATATAGAGATCCCCAAGCACCGGAAAATGAGTCAGATTCAAACGCTGCTTTAATGTGGGATCCTAGTCGGTTCCAAATGGCATTGCTTCCATCTCAGCATCTAGTCGGTTCCAAATGGCATTGCTTCCATCTCAGCATCCACTGCGGCCGGTGGATCGGTTCTTGATGTGATTTTTTATTTTTCAAATTTCCAATTTGTGTCAATGTCGGACTGACTTTTACATGCTTTGAGAGTGTAAATCCTATCATTTTTGTTCAAAGCCCTGTCATCCTTCCTTTTTCTCTATATTCTTTCCTTTATTGATCGGTCCTTCATCTCTCTCCTATTTTACTCATTAAATTTTAAAAATCATCTCCTTATTTTTAAAATTTTTTAAATTATTTACTTTATTTCATGAACTTTAAATGTGACATTTTTTTTCCTTAACTCTCAAAGTCCTTCATTTTACTCCCAAGCTTCTTATTCTTCATTCAAAAATTAGAAGATATTGTTGATTAATAGAAAAAATAATTGATAAAATATTTATAGTCTCCCTCACTTTGCTCTTGAACTATAAAAATCATCAGTATATTTATTTGAACTTTCAAAACTTCTCACTTTGCCTTTTAAATTTTAAAAGTCACAACTTTAAACTTAGGAGTAATAAATCTCATCTTTGTCCTTATACGTGACTCATACGCAAAGCACGTGGGCTTAATACTATCCATTTGAACGAAAAATAAAAAAATTTAAGAGACAAGGTGAGAAAATTTGAAAGTTTAAAGGCAAAATGATGATTTTTAACATTTAAGGGACAAAGAAGGAGTTTTGAAAGTTCAAGGGGTAAAATAATGATTTTTTAAGTTTATGGCCAAAGTGAAAGAGACCCTAAAATTTAGAGGCCATTAGTATTAATAACCCTAAAATCTAAATTTTTCGCCGTTATACGTAACCTATATGCAAGTCATATGGACTCAGTTTCATATATTTGAATGGAAAATCAAAAGTTTAGAGGGCAAAGCGAGGAGCTTTGAAAGTTTAGGGGCTAAAGTGGTGATTTTTAAAATTCAAGAGGTAAAGTAAGGGATATTCTAAAGGTTAGAGACCATTGGTATTAATAACCCTGAATCTGATGATCTATAATAGATATATAAACACATCCAAAAAGTGGCTGGATAAAAAGACTAGGGTTTTGCCTATTGCACTTTGCACTACTAGAGTTTTTTTCCTTATTGTTGTGTGCTGTTGGAAAAATAGTACGCAGTGGAATTTTAAAATTTTTATATTAGAGTATTTTCCAAAACATAAGTTTGACACGCTATATGCATAAATTAACCAGATCTTACTAACCTCTGAATGTCGAAGAACTCCCACAATCCGTTAAGAGAAGTAACATTCTAGAAGAGCCTCAACTAACTGGCCTTTTTTGCTATTCTCTATCCATGATCGGAGTGAGTATGGGCTTACACGTACAGCTCTTCCACCAGGTGACTCTCTTTCCAACCAATTGAGAGAACCTAAAGCTACAGTTCGTGATTTATGAACAATAGCTCTTAGAGAGTTTTCAGAATCTCACCAGCAAAGTTTCACTCTTAATCTCTCAATTGATCTAAATAATAAAGAGACCTACTCCCCTTTTATACAAGTTGGGCCTAGGAGTCAGTATTATCATATAAGGCCACAAAAATTCGATTCAAAATCAAAATCAAATCAGAATCGATATCTGATAAAATTAGCATCTAAAACATGTGATAAAAATCCCACGGTTGGTAGGCTGAACTAGTAGATCGGCCTACCAAATCTATCTCATTGGCAGGCCAAAGTTTAAGGTCGACTTGCGAAACTTATGATTTTTTTATCCCTGCGAATCTTTATTTCCCATCCGAGATTCTTGGGATAGAGCTTTAGTTTTAATTCAAATAACCCAATAGAAAAGTTATCTAATTAAAAAAGTCATATCTAAATAATCTCTAGGAAAATAAATATTTCTGATAATTCAACAAGTTTATCTTAAATTAATTCAAAATTAATCCAACAGATAAACAGACATGAATTATCCTATCTTGACAATTCAACAAGTTTATCTTGAATTTGTTGGGTTTTGATGGATTTTGTGATTCAAATAAGCAGCAAAAAATTAAAATTAATTCCGATAAAACCCTCGCAAGATCCATGCAATTCGATTAGATTGGTAAGAGAGTCATTGAATCTTACTAGAATGACAAAAGGGGCAAGATTTCTGGAAGGAAGAGAGCCGGTTCACTTCGATGATACCCAAACTCGAGCTTTTCGTATTCGGGATCAGATTCAGACATTGTTACTCAGAGCAACGCCCTTTGCAGGTATCCACACGAACAAACTCTCTCAAAAACAAATTGGTGTGCTAGCACCCTCTCTTTTCGGTAAATGACTTTATCTTTAATTTTAGAGTTTTTAATGTTCTCGCCTTTTAGAATAAGAGAATGCCTTCTTTTTCTTAATTTGGCTAGAAACCCTAAAACATATATATACATATATATATTGACTTCGAGATAAAGTCAGATTTAACTAGGGTAAACTGTACTTTGAATATGATTCAAAAAATCTAGATAATGTTTGTAATTCGAAAATAATTCAGAGAATCTAGATAATGTTTGTAATTCGAATATAATTCAGAGAATCTAGATAATGTTAGATTCAATGAACCTACACATATCTAGTACATCGAATCTAGACATTATTAGGTTCATAGAACTTAGACACAGTAAACCCAAAATTTGTTTTTGGAATGTTCTAAGTGTGCGAAGGTTCACATAACGTTGGTAGTGGGCTTGAAATTTTGTTTCTGACCCACAAATTATAAGCGGCATCTAGCAAGACATTATGATTACCCAAGTTATGCAAATGCCAATAATCTGATATAACCTAATCCACAAAAAGTATTAAAGTCCTTTTGTCACTAGATATCTTGATTGAACATAACGCATGGTTTATGTCATCCTTATACTATTCAATTATATTATTTCTCGATCTTAAGTAGACTGATATTGATAACCCTATCAATTCATTCCAGTATGGCTATACATTTTTCTTCAGTCTAACTTATCGAGGGGCCTATAGATATTTTTCTCATAATAAGTGAGGGACAAATTTCTTCTTAATCACTCACATTCCTCACATGATTCACTCTATATCCAACAACAATCCATTCCATCATCCTGTTAAAGATAATATTAGAATGTGTCAAAATATAGAACTTGCCATGTAGGAAACAATGTTGATTTCAGGTCAGAGGACTAGGATAATACTATTGTGATGAGAATCACTTATGACAATTATCCATGCAGTATTCTCATAGCGGGTCGATCCAATATATCATTTCTCAAATATGTATCTTTGAGTTGACTTAGTATCTCATACACATGATTAGTAAAACATAATCATCAGTCAAACTTCGTACTAGTCTTCATTCATTATTATCCCAATAATAATAACCGACTAGGGATAATTTAGAATAGAATTCAATTTTCACCTAAGAGTTTTACTATCAAGTCACATACTTGATGACCTTAGGTAGAATTAACTATTCATGGAATTAGAATAAAAAAAATAATGAAAATGCCTCTTTATTAA
>CAMOHE010029642.1:143272-153872 GCA_946598075.1 Artocarpus hirsutus | reverse complement strand
ATGGCAAACCCTTTTTGTTTTTTAAAAAAATTCCAATTATACATGCGCGGAAATGTATTTATCCAGTGCAACAAATAAAAGTGGAAGTGCAAACCATATTGGTTTCGCTAGAAATTAAATTCTATATGTATGATTGATTAATGTCTTTGGTTTTATCTTCATATTGTTATATACGTAGTTAATTAAGTACATGCCTAATTAAACAGTGCAACCAGCAAGATCTCAACGTATGTATAAGAAATTAACTGTCTGATACATCACATACGTGCTTATCTGAATATATATATATATATATATATATATATATATTGTTCATGACGACCAGATCAAACAACATGGGTCAGCACCGGTTGACACTTGAGTTTGTAAGGGTATGGGTTCAATCCCACTAGTTGTACGTGTATCTGAAAATATGTGTATTTTGTCATTTATAACTACCAGATCAAACAACATAGGTCAGCGTGGTGAGACTGGAGTTTGTAAGGGCACGGTTGAATGGGCACGGGTCGAATCCCACAAGTTAGCTTAATTGATAACAACGAATGGAATAAAAAATATAAAGGGCAATTTGTATAACCACTAAATCCAGGGGGAGAGAATTTCAACTTTGAATTTGCGTTAGTCATTATACTTGTAAATTGTTTCTACCTAGTACCTAATAGTATATTTGCCTTTTTCTGTTAAATTTAGAATCGGAATGTATAGAATTATGATTAGAGAATAATTTTTCTACTGAAATGTCAAAAGTTAACATTGATACACATTAATTAAGCATTACATTAGAGACGCTCTTATAATTTATTTACTAAAACACCCTCGATTTTGAGGCCACAAGAAGATCACATATATATAAATTCATTATTCATCCAAAAAAATTAAAAAAAAAAAGACTACATAAGAAAGGGGTTATGACGATTTCAATTTTCAAAGAGAGTAGATATTACGTTTTCATAGAGTTTGAGGATTAAAACGTTATAAAAGCTATAATTCAAGGAGAAAAAATTCCCAATTTTTATTATTTGTTCATATACAAACTTAGATAACTAACTTCAAACTCTGATTTTCTTTGAAACAGGATTTGCAATAAAAAAAAAAAAAGCGCTCACAATAAAAGCCGTTATATATACAAGATCAAGAAACTTTAGTAAGACTTTGTTTGATGATGTTGTTAAAACTTATTAACTTTAATTATTACAATATAAAGCTTCTATATATTACAATGTAAAATAAAAATATAAAGCAATATAAAACTTTCATTGGGTTTCAACTGTACTTACAACTACGTTCACAAACAAAATCTAATTTTAGCTTTGGTTGTATATATAACTTCGTTATTGAAAAGACACAAAAGACATGGTCGGTGATCGCACTTCGTTATGCCGTGGTGCATATATACAGAATTCTTCTTCGTGAAGACACTTGAAAGTTAATATGCAGAGCTGTCCTTACATGCATGCACCAAAATTTACTGACGAGTACCTTACAACGACACATGTTGTCCTAAACTTTATTTTCCGCAAAGCATCTTATTGTTGTTAATTTATTATTATTATTATAATAGACAAGAAAATCCAGAATATGATCTTAACGAGGAACAGCTAATGTATATGCTTTGCTTTGAATGTAATGAATATTATTCTTTCACAAAACCATGGCGCCTCCATTATTGACTATATGTATTCTTCATAAAACAACTTTCTCCTTTCAACGACCTTGTTTTATGACAACAATCATCACTGCTCACCATTTTTACCTACACCCATTTGATCAAACACCGCAAATTTGATTCTGTGGGCTTTTCTTTTCAAAACTGTACTCATTTTGATGCACGTTTTCATTTGTAGCGATGATATATTAATATTGTCTTTCATCTTCTTTTATTTCGGAAAAAAAAAAACTTAAGAATGTTTGGGAGCCAAATTTTAACTGCTATAATATAAAGTTCTCACATACTACAGTAACTAAAACTCAACTTCAAGTCCTAACTTTGTTTCCATGCATTCTCTTAATAACATATTATTGTTTTTAGTTATTTTAATCAAGTGGATTCCACATATCAATCAACACTACTACTGTAACAAATTGTGGCAGAACTAGAAAATTTTTTTAAAAGGTGTATAATAGAACATAAATTTCCAACTAAAATTACAACATAATTAGTTCTTATTTTTTGCCTCATTTTTCTAAATGAACTAAGCACGTGTTAGAATTTAATTCACTTTTTAAAATTTAGAGCCCAAAAATGTAATTCTCTTATGGCACTGCAGATGGTTTTTTTATTTATTTGGTGTTTGAAGTCGAAATATGAGTATATTAATTCAAAGTAAAACTTTGATGCAAAATTGAAATATTTTTAAAAATTTCACCTCTACACAATGCAATTTATAAAATTTAAGGGTGGGAGAAGGGAGAGAAAAAATAGTAAAAAAAATCTTTTAGAGATGTAGAAGTAAATGAAGCTATTGCGCTCAGATGGCGGCGGCCTCATGCCCAATATAGCTCCGCCCCTAGTAACAAATTCTCTTTATATCTCACTTTTCCAATTTCAGGATTTAAAAAAAAAATATTGTTTCACTGAAAGTACTGATCTCACTTTACTTTCAATTTTCACTGATTGTTTTTACAAGCGCACTTTTTTTCTTCTTACACATTCTATGGTTACGATTCTATGATTCTATGGTCTATCCATGTATCCCATCATAATATTGAGGAATGTGATTTTCAAAGGCAATTTAACGTCTGAAGTAATAAGATTGCAGGCGGGTGTTGCATCATTTGAAAAAAAAAAAAAAAAAAAAATTCTTGCTTTGCCTTTTGCTTGCATTTTCAGCAAAGCAACAAAATTCCAGAACCAAAATTAAAAATTAAAAAAAAAAAAGAGTAACAAAAATGGTCCAGGGATCACAAACTTTCATGGGGTCAAAAGTGGCTAACCGCCAACTTGAGTAACCTTTTCGCAAGATGCGCCGATACCAAAACCTCTGCAACAATTTCCCTCAAAAATAAATAAATAAATAAATAAATCTTACCATGATCTTTTTTTTTCCCCCCTACCATGAAATAATCGATTATATTATATAGTTGCAAAAGCACATGGTATGACACTGATCCACGTAAGGTTTCCAGTAATAATCGAAAGAGGTACATTTGTTCCGATCGAGAATGCACATGTACATGTGTGTGTACTCATAAATTCTTACACAAATGGTTAAGTGAAGCACATACATCCAAGAACGAATATTCCATATTCTAAACAAACGTGTTCGTGTACTTTAACATCAAAGAATTAAGCAGAAATACAGAAAAGAATGGAATATGAGAATGTTTTCTAATTCCAAAATGAGTAGAAAATTTCAATTTGTTCGTTTCCCGTACTTGTTTATTGTATATTTTTAAGAGTAGTACTAGGTATCCTTATATATATATATATATATATATATATATGTTTCTCAGAGAAAAGTGTCAGTTTGAAGAAAAGTAAGAATATGCAAAATGATTAATTAATGCAAAGTTTGGCCATTATATTGGATTTTTGATTTTTTATTATGGGAAAATCTAGAATAGGACGGCTTTTATATGTACTATCAATGTTCCCTTTTATTATATTCACATTATTTGTTAAACTTTTAGAATCTCAAACGATGGTGCCTAGCTATCTATAATGATATACACCAGTAAATAGAAAGCATGCAAAAGTCACTTAAACATCATTTCATAAGATTTTTAAAATAACATGACCTAGTGCAATTGGCAAGTTATATAAAGTAGAGACACATACTCTTACGCAATTGTTGAAATACAAATTTTTGTCCTTAATTTAAAAAAAAAAAAAGATTTAGTTACAACTTTATCTGTAGGAAAAATTATAATTATGTCTTCATCGAATAATTGAAAAATATTATTATGTCACCAATTTACAAAAAAAAATATTGCAATAATAAAAATATAAAACAATTTATCTATTTAATAAAATATTATCTCTATTTTAATAATTATGGCAATTTATTTATTGAACAAAATTTCAAACTTCGTCACTGGTGCTTGTTTGGTATTAAAACCAAAAATCTAATTCGGTATTCGAAAAATATAATTTGAATAAATTTTAATTAAAAATATGGTAGCATATTAGAGTTTTTATATTATACGTATAGTTTATTTTTTCTTGATACTATAACATATACGAGAACATTTTACTGTAACAACCAATAGTTGAAATTATAAACCATATTGAACCATCGGTCCGGTCCATGTTTATTATTCAGCCACTAAAATTTAATAAATGCTTACGGCGGGTCACATGCAACCAGAACGTGATCATATCATGAGGTTGGTCTTATTTATTTATTTATTATTATTATTATTTTTTTTTGGGGTGGGGGGGTGTAATTTATAATCCATCGTGAGGCTTTGCATTAAAGAAACAACGGTGATATATATTGATGAAGGACGGTCGTGTCCTTAGACCTTAGTATCGAAGGGGCATGGCCTCTAAAACATGCCAAACAAGCTTACACCCACAAAAGCCACACAACTTGTTCATAATTCATAATGTTAAAGAAGCATGCATGCATGCACTATTGTGAATTGTCTCTTAGCTTAGCTAGGCCCTTATAACTATGCTCATTCCATATATAGCCTGTCGGATTGCTTTTCTTGGACCACCATATATCCAATAATATTCTTTCCTTTTCTTTTTCATCCCTTCACTTTGACTTTTAGTTGAGCATTAATTAATTTTTGTTGTTTGATAATGATAATCCCAACCCAAAGAAGTAACTTATATTTAACTGTAGTAAAGTTTCTTCATGGTCATTTTCATCGATTTGAATCTTGGAGTCGATCAAAAATTAAATATTTAATTATATCTATAATTTTTAATTAATTCAGTGAGTTTAATTAAAATTTCTAAGAGAAATCAAATTAAATTATATATAATCATTAGTTTGGTAGTTTGAATCCGTAATCAAATTAAGTTATATATAATTATTAGTTTGGTAGTTTGAATTCGTCAATGAATAATTCATGATATCTATAAATTTAAGAACTGATCATACTAGCTATTAAAATTTTCTTTCAACTTCTTTAGCTAGTATATTTGTAAAGGAAAAAAACTAAAAAAACGGAGAGATAGCAAAGAGACATATATAAAAGGGGTTGAAGAAGTGCTCTAGGGATCACGTAGCAGTATAAACACTAGGTCCAAATTGATCAAATTATCCAAGTTGATCATGTAAATTGCTCTTTTTTATCAAATGTTTTGGTCAAATAATATGTGAGAAATGGATATAGGTATACTTGGTGAGAGGGCTTTTCAAATCAAACAGTTTGAAATACCCTCTGTTGACAGAGTTAGTAACATTTATTAGAAGAATACAAGCCTCTATATTTATCTTACTCGTATATATAGTGGATTGTATATATCCATTTCAAAAAGAACAATTTTTCTAGGTAAGCAAAAAAAAAATCTTAAAGAAAGTGGTTGGAAAATTTTCCACTTGACAAAAGTTGCAGCATCACGTAAGTTATTCCTTCTTTATGTCATGATGTAAGTTTTGGAATTTGCATGCATAGAACTCTCTCTTTTCAATCAAATATGTAGTTGCTGACATAAAATAGCATATATCCATGTAAGGAAAATATCATGGTAGGTGAATAATGTATTGACGCCGCAAGTTCCACAAACTCTATCCTTTTTATAGCAAAAGCCCATTATCATATTTCTTTCCAATATGCCAAGGTTTTCTCTCCACTGTCAAAGTTAAAGTCATATATTGAATATTTTTTCTTTCTTTTTTTTTTTTTTCATGTTTATTCGCAGCCACGCATGGTCGTTTGAGTCGCATTTAGTTGGTGCTACATCAACATCTAGCTACAATATAATTTGGTTAAATTCCGACTTATGCAAACTAACTATATATATATATATATATATATATATTAAGTGGGGGGAAATTAAAATACAATAAATAAATAAACGCCATCCCATGATTAAATTTTACTAACTAATCGTACCGAATTAGATAATGACAAAGAAAAAACAAACAAAGAAATCGATCAATTAATACAGATAGAGAGTTATATGAAATCCCTTAGAATCAGGATGGCTAATAAACTGGTTTTCTTAAGTGCATGAACCTTGAACACAGATATCTTTCGTCAGCCGAAAAAGAAGATATGTCAACCACTAAACGACAAAACACTAAAAAAATTAGAATATTAATAATAGAAGGGTTTAAGAAACCCACATGCCACAAAGTGAGTACATATAATATGAATCTATGTTTGTCTGTTCCTGCTTTGTTCGACACTTCCAAAACAAAAGGGATTGTGTTTTTCTACCTCTATTTGCGGCTGCTAACTAGTATAGTGTTTTTTCTTAAAACCTTGGTTCAAGTAAGAAGCTGCTTATATTTTCAGGCATGCTTTGGTTTCAAAGGCGCATGATCAGTGCACTACTTATCTTAAATACTATAATAATACAAAAAGAAACAAAACATGAATTTTTGCATGCATTCACAGAGATAAGAGAGAAAGAGGGTGGTAACATTGGATTAATTTTGTGAAAAGTGAGATTTTCCGTGGAAGAAATAGAAAGCTCTCGCTTTATTTGGCAGCAACTAGCTCATGGGGAGGGGAACATTTGGGGCCCATGTGGATGTCGTAGAGTACAGTAAGGGGAGTTGAGATATTAACTAAGTTTGGTAAGATTGAGATGGATATTGGGACACCACTAAATGCTCTCTATTATTGTGAACACCATGCATTGCGCACCATTGCAATTAAGAGTTATATGCCCTTATACTGTTAGATGGCATATTTAAATTTTTCTGCCTTATATTTTGTGGCTATTTAAAGTTATACCCTAAATTTCAAAAAGTCACTTTATAGATTAGAATTGTTAATTTGTGCTTAATATTTTTCTTATCTCAATCAATTGTCTATTTTGACCTGTAAAATTTCATAATTATACCTTACAGTTATCTCTAACCAAACGATTTTGATGATATCTAATTAAGGATATTCTTGAAATTTCATTAGTCAAAATTAACAGTCGATTAGAAAGCATAGATTAAGCATAAATCGAAAATGTATAGGAATCAAAGTGTAATAATCCAAAACGTGTGCTATAACCTTTTAATAATCTCAAAATACGCGGTAAAATCATGCGTTATTCAATAATAATTGCTCTATCTTTCATGATTACGTAAACACTATACTTGTATAATTATATTTTTTTTAGGAAATAACATTACCAATTTATAATCTATCTATCTATAGTCTATATCTATATATATACTATTACACAAGTTGGAGTTCCCTTAGGTACTATTCAAAAAATGGTTCGTCCATTGTATTCTTTTGTGTTTTGTCCTTTTCTCCACTCTCTCTCTCTCTCTCTTTTCAATTCTATACTTTTTTTTTAATCAACTTATTACTAGGGTTTTTTCCTATCTAAAATCTATATTTATCCATCTATCTATATTAAATGTGAGAGTTTCCTTTTGAAAAATTTCGAAAGAGGGTCAAATTGTTTTATCCTTCTATAGTTCCTTTTTTTCCTTCTTCACTTTATCTTATTTTTATTTTTTGCATTCCTTATTTGTTTTACTAAAAACATTTTAAAATATTATTATTTCATAAATTACGAACTTTATAAATACTTTTTTTAATATATGCTTCGAATTAATTTCCACTCAAATTTGCCTCCTTAATTTTTTACTTGAATAATGTGAAAGCGAGTGCCCTTTGTTTATTTTTCATTCTTTTTATTTATTAATTTATTTTGTCATTTTGCGTTTCTTTGAACTAAAGTCTTCCCTCTTTCTTTTTTATTCTCTTTATTTTTTTTTCCCTTGCTAAAGTATTGTATTTTAAAATGTGTTTCATTGAAATTCTTTTTTCTTTTAACTTCTCCATGTTGAAATGATTTTTTTTTCCAAACGTGTTCCTTGGAATCTTCTAAATTGTTAATTTGTCACTGTGGCCCTTCATAATTATTTTCCAATTAGACAGCTAAAATAGGTTTTTCAAATCTCACTTAAACATCTTTTTTCTTCTGATCATATGTAGGTGCAATTAGTTTTTGATTTGATTTTGCGTTCACTAAAAATCTTTTTTTTTTTTTAAGTATGCTTTACTTATCTATACAAGCATAAAATTCGACCGAAATATATGGTTCGACTAAGACATACATTTTGATACATCTGCCTCTTTTAATCTCACATTTTTAAGTGTCTCATTAGCATTATTTTTCTCTAATATACTCAATTGAAATAATTTTTCTCAAATGTGTCATCAACTAAAACATTCTTTCTTGCCATAATCAAAGTATTATTTGCAAGTGTTGCCCTTATAAATGTTTGTCTAAGTTAATCATTCTATTAGCAATCCTCTAAAATACTTTTCCATGTGCATCCGTAAGTAATTTTCTCTTTATTATGCCTTCATTAAATCTTTTTTTAATGTGTTTAACTTTAAACGACATGCATCCCCTTTGATTATAGAAATTTAAAAAGTACATTCCTTCTTCTTAAAATCTATTGATTTTGATATACATATATATATATATATATATATATATATATATATAGATTATATGCAGCATGTCTCTGGTCGATCACCCTCTTTTTGTTGTTTTTAAACTAGACTTTGTTTGAACCTTTCAGATTAAATCTAATGTTGTGGATTCATATGGAGGTAAGTGGGTAGACATCTTATTTGCCCTATTGGTCATCCAGTTTTAGTCAACGTAATTATTACACCAGCTACACTTTGACAAGACGGTATGCAACTTTGTTACGGTATGCAAGCTCCAGACTCTTACACAGGCACTCTATTAGTTGCCGCCTTCAACATCTTACACGTCGAACGCTTGATTTAACCTTAAGTCGAACAAACGAGGTTAAACTAAAAGCCATTCTTTTAGTATTAACTACATGTGTTGCCCTTCCTTTCTTTTCCACTCTCAATTCACACTTCTACAGAACAAGTTATCTCATGTTGCAGAGGACAAACGACAGAGTGCTGGACAATCAGAGGGAGAAAATGGGAGAAAGAAAACAAAAGGATAATCTAATGAAGAAAACCCTTGAATCTTAACATGGTCAAGAAATACCTAACACAAAGAAAAAATAATCTTAATAAACCACAACATGCCAAATTGGTACAATATTACACTAAAATGGGGCTGCAAGTTTATAAAACCTCTCAAAAAAATAGGGTTGTAAGTTTTAAAACTCTAAAATATGAGATTGCAAATTTATAAAATCTCATAAAGAATGAGAACCTCTTAAAAAAAGTTGTAAGTTTTAGAACTCAAAAAAATGAGATTACAAGTTTATACAATCCCATAAAAAAATGAGGTTGCAAGTTTAGAACATCTCCCAAAAAAAAAAAAAAAGAGTTGCAAGTTTTAGAATTCTAAAAAATGATATTACAAGTTATATAATCTCTTTATAAAAAAACAAAAGGGTTTGTTACACTCAAACCGCAAGTGCACAGGTTGTACAAGTAACAAAGTGACCAAAAGTCAAGTATCGTCCCATAAGGATTGAACTTTTAGGAAGTTAAGCTAAGCAATATGGGTTTTCGCACTTAATTTTATCTAGGAAAATTCAAATTTGTATTAATTACAAGAAATAAAAGAAAATTAAAAAAATAAGATTAAATTAAAGCGATTGACAAAACAATAAACAAAAAAGACGATTTCACGAAATGGAAAATCTTTATGATGAAATCTCTAGGGTCTTGACTTCACTCTATTTTTCTTATGTTCTTCCAACTAAGCAATTATTAATAACTTAAATCAATTCATTAATCAAAGGGCTGGGCTTAAAATTAACTTCATTACCTCTCCCAAGCATCAAATGAGATAATATGTATGATTATCCAAGTTGATATCCTTATGTAACTTATTTACTCACACATTCATTAATCAAACCCCTACAGTGATTATCTAAGTGTTTTTGGCCTCCCAGACTCAACAACAACAAAGATTATGTTTCCCAAAACCGACAAATGAGTCAATCTCTCCCAAGTATTAAAATTCGTAAATCGAAGCAACTAATTCATTTTTTTAGTTCTAAACAACTCCTAATATTTTACTCTACAAATAAAAAACGTACTTTACTATCTTCTATTTCTGTATTATATGCCAATCACCAATCAAGATAAATTCCTCTCCACTGCTACAAAAATAACTTTTAACATAGGTCCAAAAAGCAGATTTCGATCATAATGAAAGAGTGTAGTGGGTGTTTGGAAAAATGGTGGGAACCAGTGGTGAGAACCACTTTTACTGTGGTATGTGAGAGTTTACACTGTAGCAATTTTTTTTATTAGTACTGTAGCATGTGAGAGCTTTTTACTGTTCATAACTGATTTTGTGGTGGGAACCAGTGGTTCCCACCACTCCCAAACAGGCCATAGTGTTGAAACATAACACACAAACACACATATCCAGCCCAACATGCCACTTGAGAAGGTTTTTGTGCACCATTTTCAATTTGTCAACATAACAAGAAGAAATAATCCATGGAGCTATTGAGCATGCTACAAAGGGAAATAGAAAAGTTAATCTCGTGTAATTAAACAGTTTAAT
>CAMOHE010029642.1:75265-143252 GCA_946598075.1 Artocarpus hirsutus | reverse complement strand
CTAAGTGTTTTTGGCCTCCCAGACTCAACAACAACAAAGATTATGTTTCCCAAAACCGACAAATGAGTCAATCTCTCCCAAGTATTAAAATTCGTAAATCGAAGCAACTAATTCATTTTTTTTAGATCTAAACAACTCCTAATATTTTACTCTACAAATAAAAAACGTACTTTACTATCTTCTATTTTTGTATTATATGCCAATCACCAATCAAGATAAATTCCTCTCCATTACTACAAAAACAACTTTTAACATAGGTCCAAAAAGATTTCGATCATAATGAAAGAGTGTAGAACAAAAGGTCAACCATTTAGTGTTGAAACATAATACACAAACACACATATCCAGCCCAACATGCCACTTGAGAAGGTTTTTGTACACCATTTTTAATTTGTCAACATAACAAGAAGAAATAATCCATGGAGCTATTGAGCATGCTACAAAGGGAAATAGAAAAGTTAATCTCGTGTAATTAAACAGTTTAATATTAAAGCCAGGGGACAACAACAAACTAAAGCTCACAAGAGACAAAATGAACATCCCTAGATCCAAAAAAGAAAAAAAGGCTTAGCTAAACAAAGATTCAGACACAACAAAAACCTCCAAAGAAACAGATGGAGAGGAAAGAGCCATTCGACTAAGATTATGCACTATGACATTTTCACTCCTCCTAGTCCAAAAAAACAATCATGATTAGGAAATCTCTAGCACTCTTTAGAGCCTCAATTCTTTAATTCTCGAAAAAGTCTTTTTGGCCCGCTCGGGCCATATAGTGCTGCTCTAAATTCTCAAAGGCCCGCCTGTCTAAATAGGAATCTGATAAGGAGTGAATCAGCACCTTAGCATCGTTTGTGCCTAATGAGATTACTTCATCCCATTAGACTTTGTTAACTGAACCACATCAAAAAAAAAAAATTTTTGATTTATATATTATAAGAAAATTAAGAATGCCCTTATAGTGTTAGTATCGATAAAACAAATGATTGTGGAGATCCAACCAAAAAAAAAAAAAAAAAGAAAACCTAGTACTATGTGTGTATATACACACACACAAACACGTATAGAATTGGAAGATTTATCCTGAATAAAATTAGAAGAATAAAAGATAAAAACTTGTGAAATCCAATAGTGAAAGATCCAAAACTTAGGCAGAGTTTCCAACTGGACATCAAACTGACCAGAAAATTTTTCATTGCCATTTGAACATACCAAAAAAAAAAAAAGCCTTGTAACCCCTTATACCTTGAGGTCATCACATAGATATAACAAATGATTAAGTCTGCTAACATCTTCCATATCTAATAGAAAATTGAAGTGGGTGTGTGGGTGTGTGTGGAAGGATGATGGGAACCACTTTTACTGTAGCACGTGAGAGTTTTATACTGTAGTAATTTTTTTATTGTTACTGTAGCATGTGAAAATTTTTTACTGTTTATAACTGAGTTTGTGGTGGGAACCGAGTGGTTCCCACCACTGCCAAACACCCCAGAAATATTTCCAACTATTGAAAAATAAAAAAAAAAAAACTCTAACACCGCACATGGATGGTACTTTGGAAATTGAATATTTGTGCACATCATTTCAACATTCCAATTTACAACTTATACAAGACACACGGGGCCTCATATATGCCAACTGTTACCCGCATTAGCCCATTTTGTAGCTTTGGCCCATAATTTCAGAAGAAAATAAATAAATGTTGAGAAGATAAATAACTCAATTATGTTTATTAAATTAAAATATCACTATAGTTAGTAAATATTTTACATATATTTTAAAATAATGTTATTAAAATAATTTTTATGTAATTATATAATATAAAATAAAATAGTATTAAAATAATTACTATATCATTAAAGATATTTTTAAAATATTTTAATATAATATTAAATTTTAATTTTATAATAATAATTTTATTTTATAAGTTTTTCAATAATAATAAATAAAACAATATGACCAAGGGCCCAACGTCGTTTACGAATTTGCTCCACCGTCTACATTTTTGCTATAATGTATTGACGACTGTAGCATTCATTTATTGCTAAAAGTTACCCCCTCTCCCCTTACCTTAGCATTGAATTTAATATATCTCTATCCCAAATGACAGCTTTGCACCTAGAGATGCTCTAATCTCACCAAAAAAACAGATCAGTACATAAATTACCTGCAAAACTGGCTACTTTAGGGAAGAAAGGCTTTAAAAATCCCAAAAAGCCCCTATATGTAGCCTTCTTCTCCTGCAAGGCGTCAAATCACGCAGCTTGCTTACAAGCTGTCGAACAGTGCTGGGCTTTCCACGTGTGTGATGTCTAGGTCTACTGTTGTACCCAAGAAAAAAGGCCTATATACATGTGTATATATCGTTTCCTACTTTGATGAACAAAATATTTAGATGTTATACATTCAAAAAAATTGCAACTTCAAACAGTGTCTAATGAAAGTAAAAAAAAAAACTACTTTTGAAAACAATCTATAAAAAACGTAAATACTTAAAAAAAACATGCATAATTCTCACAAGCAAATCATGTGCTGTGATCAACTCATCAGTTTTTTTTTAAAGAAAAAAACTGGTTTTAGTTTGTCTGTTTCCAGGATAATGATCCATTGATGGAGGCTTCTAGTGCTGATGAGAAACTCAAATAAATACCCCAGTTTTCTATTATTATTATTATTATTATTATAGACACCGGTTTTATTTTGTTGGACGTAATTTAAGATAACAGATAGTCCTTTGAAAGACAAACCAAATGGTTTTTTTTTTTTTTTTTGCTTTTCTTTAAAAAAGTGGAAAATATTACTGTTTTCAGTGTATCTGTAACCATTAGTCCTTTGAAAGACAAGCCAAATGCTTTTTTACTTTTCTTTTCTTTTAAAAAAAATAAAAAATATTGCTGTTTTCAGGACTTCTTTTAACCATGTAACTAAGTAAAGATGCTCATATTAATACGGAAAAAAATTTCTCAAAAAAAAAATACCCAAAAAGGATGACTCTTATTTTAAAAGCACCTTAATACAGACAAATATTAATTAGGGGAGAGTTTAGAAATCTATGGTTGAAACTGTACATTAAACTATAACTTTATAACATATAAAAATTTTATATTATAATATATTTTTATTTATATACTAACATATAAGACACACTCTAGGTCGACAATAATCGAGTCGACCGTGGACGTAATGTAACTGTCTTTGATAAAAGTAGATTTTATTATTTTTTAAATTATAGATAATATAATTTTTTTACACGTTATAATAATAATAAAAAAATTACTATAATATAAAATTTTTACATATTATAATAAAAATAATTTTAATCATTCAATAATTTCAATCATTTTTTATAGTCTATTTGATTCATAAATTTAGGTAAAAAATTTAAATTAAGATATAAATTTTTATAAAAAAAATATTAAAATAAAATAATTTAAACTATAACTTAAATCAAACGTCTTATAATATTATAATACTAACAGTATCTTTATACTATTCTCCTATCTTCTCTTCCTTCTTACAACCCAATAGATTCCTTGCCCCACCAAGGGAATCCCAATGAATATGAATGCTTATCTGTCAGGAAAGTCACAATTCATGATAAGGAAATTTTGAAAGATGATGAGGAGACATGACAAAGTCAGAACACATCATCCACAATCGAATTGGCAAATTTATTTGTATATTTTGCTGTCAACTCCAAAGCGACAAAATGGGTCCACATGAGTGAAGGGATGGGGTGCAAGGCAGCAGAGTCAAGGCAAGATATCATTGAGAAAGTACACGTGTACGGCACAGATTCTTCTTCAGTTTTTCTGGCTCGGCTAGTGGGTTTTCTGATGATATATACATATGAATGAATTTTAAACCAAATTTAAGTCTTCCCATAAAAAGAAAAAAGAAAAAAAGGAATGAAAAAGGAAATGACAGGGCAAGTGGGCTGGAGAGAGCATGGGATAGTTGTCATGTGATTGGACCAACATTTTTCGTCTTTATCGTCCCACTTGGATCTACTATCTCGATATCTCTTCCGTATGTCTTGCATGGTGTTTGGTCACTTGTAAAAGCATATATGCACTTCTCTTTGAGAGGAAACCCAAATAAATTTTTTGCTTTTCGGCCCTGACAAATGCTATTGGTAAGAACTGTTCATTCCTCGGATATGCGTCTAATGTAGCCCATTGAGAATTCAATTTCACGTTCTTATTAAAAACATAACAGGTCAAGAAAAGTGTCCAAGTTGCGAAAGCAAACGCCATGAGCAAAGAGGAACTTTAGCAAAGAGCTCTGTACCAATGAAGTTCTTTTAACGCCTCTAAAAAATAAAAAAGAAAAAGAAAAGAAAAGAAAAATGAAAAAGCTACTCGGCCTTGTTGGATGTTCCTGTTTAAGCCAGGTTTGCAACACTTTTCCCTCACCAAAGGGTGGTTGAAACCGCAAGTAGAACCAAAAATACTATAACGTGTGGACGAAGGGCAGTTGAAACCGCAAGTAGAACCAAAAATACTATAAAGTATGAGTGAGAACACGCTACAGGAAACTTGCTTGAAAGGTGTTTCCAAACACCCTGTAACCGAGCTTGTGAATGAAGTTCAGATTCAAGAATAAAAAGCTAATTTCAATGGCGACCGTCCAGACTAAATACGCCAGGAGAAGGCCTTGTTATGGCCACCATCTTGTACTTGCCCCCCGCCTGGCATTGCTATTAAAGTTCCTCACTTCTTCGCAGCATTTGTCCCTTGAGATTGGCCTCTTTCTTAACGAATGAATACAAAGATATTTTAACTGGAGGAAAAAATTGGGGTAAAAAATGATGGCTGATTTGTATAAATAAAATCAGCAGAAGGGCACGTTAGATACATTCCCTTAAAATCTCTTATTTACCGCTCTGTGCCTAAATATTATAATCAAATGTTCACTGTTCCTTCCCTGGCGGATCTTCTAAATGATACATCATATTTTACATCGTTCAAACAGTCAGATCCTACTCTCTCCAAGTCGGTCTCAAGCGTACTATTAGTGTTACCGCTAGCTAGCTGTCTACATTGCCAAGTGGTGTCAGAATGTAAAAAGGGATCAGTTCCTTGGCCTCCAAAATTCACCCGCCTGCGACTCCCGCTACTTGGCCCGTCCCAAAGACCTTCGTCCTCAGTAGCTGCACAATCAGTTTTGAGTCCTGCTGGTTACGCGGGCAACTGAATTGTACCTGTCCATATGGGAAAGATACAAACGCTGTGTTCGAGGGAGGGCAAGAGGATGACGATGAAGTGTTGGAATCGCAAGAGTTCCTCCAAAGGACTATTCCACACTCATGCAGAATCACCAAAAATGTAATCCGACAAGTCGTCTGTGCTGGTAGAGTCACGGGTACTGTCTGTACTACAAGAACCTTCATCGGAGTTGTTGCTGATGAGGGAAGAGTTGTCGCTTGACGAATCCTCTTCTAAAATCCTCTGCAACCGATGATATCTTGCATAAAATGAATCATAACTGGAGGAACCACCTGAAGGATTCGAACTGGATAAGAACCGGGCAACACTAGAATTTGTGGTGGATTTTGAATTCAATGCGGTAGTCTTTCCACCCGTCCAGGATGGTGTCACTCTAGCTTTGGGATCAGAAAATACTATTTGGTTCCTTATCAATCTCGGGGCCCTTGGCGAGCATCTGAAAAGTAGTTGAATCTGTTAGAGCACAGCAGACGAATAAAAATATACAAGCCTAAAAACGAATGAACTTTAAAGATTCATCACCTCGCATAAAGCAGCATGTAAGCTTCTTTACTCAGCACCTTCTCAAGATCCACAGCCGTAACCTACCCCACCAAACCCAATATGATAATGGTTAGAAAAGCTGATTTAGTGATATAACTTTGTTCGATGTAAATAATTAATGCACAAAAGATCCACAGAACACCCTCTTAAACATTACAATGAGCTTAAAACCTCTGGAAAAGAATTAGGAATTAGGTAAAGTCCGCAATTGCACAATTGATAGCCTCCTTAAGAATTTAAAATCGGGTATTGAAGAATCCTAAATCATCATTCAAATACGCCAACCAAATTTATCATGCTCGCTCTCAACAAATTCAGCTTGATGCTTTTTTGATATTCTTCTCGCCTTATGAGAATAAACATTACCACACAATTAACAAGAAATTCTGAATAATAGCTCAGTTAATTCCATGACTCACAGTAGATAGACTCTAAAACCTGATGTAAGCGAAGTAAAATGGGAAAACCAAGGAGGGTTCTGAGAACATACAGTGCTATCATCAATCTTGAACCATTTGTTGTGAGCATTTTTAACATAGCACACGTAATGACCAGAAAATGCAGCATTCATGACATCCAAGTGAACGACCACCCCATAAAGCCTGTACACGGCCAATTTATCACTTGTTCCACTCATAAATGGTGCCAAATTCAGGATCTCTGGAAACCGAATTGGCTTATTAAGCTTTCCAAATTTGCCAGACTGCAGCAAAGAAATAAAAACGTTAGAACCCAAAAACACAGAATGGACACCCGTTATAATATGAATAGATTACCTGAAATCGCTTTAAAGCAATTGTGAGGACATTGGGAGCCTCCAGTATTGTCAACTTCTTTTTGGCCTTCTCGTAAGATTTGCATCTGATTTAAATAGAGGATCAATAAGGAGACCATATCATCAATCTTTCAAACTTTTACAGCCATATTAAAGGGAAAACATTAAAAATCAAGTTGTGCTTTTTTTTCCGCGGAGAAAAGAGGTCTGCGCTTTCTTGACTTGCAACACAATAGTAACACCAAAACTGAACAGCTATGGAATAAAATAACCCAGCTGACCTGCTACAATGGTACTTGTTTTCACCATCTAATGTCTCCGTACTCGTAAATTTACGCAGAGCTTCTTCTAGGCTTCCTATATCCCCTTCAATTTCAACGGTCAGGTCCATCATACCTTCCTGCCTTTCAGACCTGCCTTGGCACTTCAAGCATTTTATCTGCAAACAACATGATCCAGTTCTTAATCCGTGAAAAGTGATGTCACTTGGTAGATTTTAATTTTCCTACAACAATGAAAAATAATTGTTAAAGATGACAAGTGTCTTGGCTAGGCCCTTGGGGCTCAAGTGCTATGGCCTAGGGCCCGGGATCCAGGCTCAACCTTAAAGTTACATGGTAAAAGGGCTAGGAATGGGCCAGCCTGGGCCGGCCGTGTGGACACGTCTATTACCTTTGAACGGAGGTAGCCACCAAACGTAAGGCCTATCAAAGTTGTTTCTTCCTCCAAATGACCTAATGCACCTACCCTAGCTTCCGCAAGGCAAATAGATTGCATTGTGTCTATAGCATACCTGTCAGTTTACACATTAATTAGACTCAAAAATAATTTTTAGAAAGAAGAATAATTTAATCGTGGCTTCTACAACGAGTTGTATGCAGATGCCAAAGTAAGCAGGTATTTTACCTTAGAAATTCATGTGCATCTTCTTCCCTCCCATTACCAAGTTGACTTCCAATGTTTTGGAGTCGGGACACTATTCCAATAGGAGACAATAGAGATTTCCCTTCCTTTGCCTTCAAAATTAAACTTTCAAACTCACATGTGAAACACCATTCTTTCTTTACACCTGAGACGCATAAGAAAGAAAATTTATATCACAAAAGAAACAGACGTATCAAGTAAAAGCTTTAAAAGAAATGGACAAGGGAAGACGTGGATAGAGACATACAATCTTTAGAGTGGATTCCTTGAAGAAAATAGGCAGTCAGTGGAGGAGTAAACGCCAAGCACTGGAGCACAGCATTGGCATAACAACTGGCAGGAGAAGCACAACTTGTTAAAGAAAAGAAGATTCCAAAAAGGAAACCCAAGAGGAGATGAGGTCTGGATTTAGATCTAAAAACAATGAACTTAAAACCTTGTTATAAATACAATGAAGATATGAATATGCCTGAAGCTTGATAGACGATACATAAAGACACATAGGAAGCGGTATAAGTATGAAAAAACTGCACCATAAAACACAGAGAGCTAGGATAAACCACGCAAGTAGCAAACCAGTCTTTTGACGTTCACTTAAATAGATACTATTATACAAATACACACTAGAAATTCCATTGACATATGGGTAAAAATAAAATTACAAACAAAAAATAAATATACTGATCTTAGTAGCTTCAAATCAGAAAAAGTAACTATTCTGATGTACAGACGAAATTCTAAGTGCAGGTGATGATAACTGAATGATATCTATCATGTGCACCACATTGTCAGATACGCAAGCAATATGGCTTGAAGAGTATCTTCAAACAGCAATACAACTAAACCCAACAGCAATGCAACCCAACAGCAATGCAATAATCTTACATCCGTTCACCATATATTATGCAGAAGACTAAAAGATGAGATTGAAATGAAGAAAAAAACGAGTGAGACTACTATAGTTGAAAAACGACAAAGTGTGGTATTTGATTCCACAAAATAAACTTAAATGTCAGCTTATGTAGGACCCAGTAGCATGACAAAGGCAGATTTTACAGAAAATACGCGCAGAACTTCGACAAGCACTCCCTCGAATTATTCAAGCAATCAAGACCATGCGTGCCATATAATCTCTTAGCACATGTTCCCATGATTGGAACTAACCATTACCTGTTCCCACAATTTATAAGGCCAGATGGTCGAAGCTCCACCTTGTTCCAATTATACAACTTGACAAATGAGTCGTAAGGAAAAAGGCCCTGCAAAAGCAGAAAAGATGATAAACTAAATTTTTTTTTTTTTTTTGTGTTTGGCATATGTTGTCATAAATAGAAATCCATAAAAGAAAATAAAAGCAAAACCTTGTTACTATATCGACCAGCAGTCTCACTTCCAAGCCCCAATGGATACTGTTTTGATAGTTTGGATCCTCTGAACTGCTCAACAACTTTTTGTACTGAGGTTTTCAATCCGTTCCTGACATTTGGATAATTTAAAACCTGAGAGGAAGCAGTAGCACTATCCTGACCAGCATCATCTCCAGCTTTTGACCTTTTAATGGAAGAGTCCTTGGTGCTAGTGTCATGAGCTAAATAAGTACCAGACAATGAGTATCCACCATCTTCAGACTTCAAAGGATTTGAAGTTTTGTTGTTGTTACCAACAACATGATCCGATTTTTGAGCTTTTGTGGTTGGCAATGCATTAACTATTGATGAATCCACGTATTTTGAACCTCCTTCTGCAGGCATAGACTTAGCTTCCCTTGAATTTAAGTCAGGCGATGCACTTGCACATTCATTGTTCCAATTCTTAGATGCTTCATGATTCAAGGATCGGCAGCAACGGATTTCTGATGCATTAGAATCTATATTTTCAGATAAAGATGATCCATCAGCACGCTTTTCAACACGCAATCCATCTGAAAGAGAGTCCTTTGGTACAGTAACGTCTTCTGCAGAGCCCTTTGTACGCAAGGGAGGAGAAGTACTTCTCGACAAGTTGAATGAAAGGTGAAGGGAAGTTCCACCAGATACCTTGCCACTACCGAGACCACCAGAATCAAATGAGTCATCATCATCAGGGGTATCAACTGGGGGGCCTACAGAATCAAGAGCTTTCTCCCAAAATCCAGAAGAAGATGCACAGGGCTTAGTCGGACCATCACGGGCACTACTGTTAACAGGACGTGACGAGCAAGTTGGTTGACATTGATTCTCTCCTTCATTACAACTAGATTCAGTTTTACTTAATTTACTTACAGTAATACCACTTACAGAGTCAACCAAGCTAGCAAACTTTGGGGATAATGGCTCAGGTTTATCTTCGTCTTTCACATTAGAAGTGGTATGAAGTTCATCAGAACCACTATCAATAGATAAATGTCCATCTGATTCCTCTGTGTCAACTGAACTAATGCTCTCACTGACAGAAAGATCATCAGCCAATTCGCTATTGATGGATGAAGTAGAAAACCCAGAAAATGACGTAGAACATGTTTCAGAAGTAGCACTCATCCCTTTCCCACTTGCAATAGACCCAGCTTCACTACCATCGTGCTTCTCGTATAGCACTTCAGCCGAGCAACCCTGATTTTCATATGCAGGTTTTGAAGGGAATGCTTTAATTGGTTTAGCTCGTTCTGTGCTTTCATAATTCTCAGTATAAACTTCCGAGTGCTCTTCTTCGTTCACCTTTTGGCTAGAATCCCTTCCTATGTCAGTAACAGTCTGAGTTAGGCATGCCGGACGACATTCCTCTTTGTGGCCTTGTCTCCAGTGGATAATTTGACACTTGCCAGAACTAGAACATCCAAATTTGACATCAATATCTCAATCCAAAATGCACATGCATACATACTTATTATGTTACATATAATAAAAATCAGAAATAAGATAATAAAGATGCATTGTCTTCTAGTAAGAATGTATAAACCCAAATCCAAATAATGCTTATTGTCCTTCTGATCTAAAGGAATCAAATTAATATAACATTATATTACTCGCAAAGGCATGTTGTTTAATCATGCGAAGTTTTCTAGAATGTGACCATCCCTCATCAAGAGTTGCATTTCCATATAAGTAAAAGCTATTGTCTTCTATTTTTGCTCTGCCTAGCCACAATTTTTACCTTACACGAGACTGCATGTCTTGTATAAAATTTAAACAAAAACATGAATGATCTAGAAATAAAATAAAAACCAAAGTGAGCCCAAATATAAGATTCAAGTCAGGTTGGGAACAAGGGTCCTGCTAATCTACCAACATTTAAATCTCCTTTCTCTTACACTTGAGCCTGAGATATCTGTCTGAAAAAAAACCACAAGGAACTGAAGTTTGTGTGCTACTACTAATTGAATCTGTTAAAGCCATAAAATTAGGTCAATAAATAATCTCTCAATCTAAAACCCAAATCAAGAAATAATCTTTCCATCTAAAGCCCGGTAATTTCATGTAGTACCAATATGTTGAATGGGATAATTTTCTCCTCGTCCAACCAGTTCACATAAATTAAATTCTACAAGCGGCTTGAAGGCAATTACTTACATGATAAGGTTCTAATTACCCAACAATGCCAGCAGTATTAACATCAGGCAATTTCGTTATGCCATGTTTAGCGCTAAAGTAAAACCTAAGATGAAGCAGAATCAGCTTAATCACAGAAGACGAATCTCAATCATTTGATTAAGAGTCCTCATAATTACAACCTAAAATCGGCTCCCCTGTAAAACTTTGCCAATCATTGTTGAAAGTCAACAATAAGCATATCAAATTATCCTCTCGACAAGAGAAATGCCCACCGGGTAATTGAAGAATTAAGCGCATCAAAGAATCACACAATTACACAACCAAGACACAAAATTTACCAATTCATTATTTAAAAAAAAGAAAAAAGGAACATCAAGATTGAAGGAATTGCAAATACTTACCAGTACCGAACCGCTTTGCATCGCGCGCACCGTGTGGTGGTGGGGAAGTAACAAACGGCGCATTGACTCTGAGGAACCGCTGCAACGACGCCGTAGTCAGTGGAGGCCTCGAGCTCGGCCCTAGCGGCTTCCTCGGCCGCCAAAACCAGAAGCCTCTTGACCTCCTCCTTCCTAGCTGAAGCGAGCCGCCATTTCCGCCGAACGACGAATCCAATCACCGGAACCACCAGGCAAACCACCAGAACCAGGCTCTGAAACCCTAGAACCCCGGCAACAAGCATTTATCCCGCACCTAACACGCATCCAGCAAAATCAACAAACCCTATGCTTCCAATCCCGCCAAAAACCATAGATATTCCCCCCAATTACGCCTCCCGCCGTCACCGGTGACGGAGATTGCACATGCAGGCCCACCGCCGCGGGGAGATCAGCACCCAATCGGAGTAGCCGGCGATCCGTAGCTCATCGGCGAAACTTCTCGAAGCGAATTTTCCCCCAAAAAAATAATAATTAAAACAATAAATTGAGCAGCGAAATTTGAGATTTCAGGTGAGAAAGAGAGAGTATGGCGAGAGTTTGTTTGTGTGAAGTCCTAAGCGGTTTTTCTTTGATTTCGAGCTTTCCGTGAAATTCTGGCAAAAGGGAAAAATGTACGTTTGATTTATATGTATTTTAACTTTATCATCCTTGCAGAAATAAGAGCTTCGCTTTGAATAGAGAAAAAAATGTCCAAGAAAAATAAATTTGAGAATAACTGCATTTACTACAAAAACAAACAAATAAATAAATTATAAAAGGTGGGGTCGGGGGCAAGGAATCTTTTCATCGGAAAGCTCGAATTCTTCGTCAACAAAATATTCGGTTCGGACCGGCCTGGACCGGCGTTGAACCGGGCTTTTTTGAGGGGTAAAATCGTCTAATCATTTTTATGCCTTACTTTTTCTGCGACGGCGGTTTGTTTGGTTGCGGGGAGGGGAAGAAATTGGATTGGACGGTTGCCTGGTGACGCATGTGAGGGGTGGGGGAGGGTTGGGATTGAATGGGATGTCCGGCGGTGGAGATTTGTCTGTGAAGGTTTGATTCTTTGATGAATTGGTATTGATGCTATACAGTACTTGCTATTGGTCCTTGTACAGAAGACTGCTTTTTTATTTTTATTTTTTTACTTTTATGTATTTTTGTGCCTGGATTCTAACCAAGTTTCCTTCCTCGGTATACAACTATATAAATTTAGGTAATTTGTGCGACATCCATTTAATTTTTTATTTGATTATTCATTATTCAAAAAAAGTTTTGTAAATTTCTTAGATGTTTAGTTACTTTTTTAAGGGGAATGTTTAGTTACTTGCTTATTTGGTGTAAAGTGTTGTTAGTTGTCAATTGAATTGGTTATTAATTTATTACTCATTAACAGTTTATATTATAAAATAAATTATCAGTTGTATGATGATAGTTGCTCATGAAGCATGATTAATACAATTATTAGTTAGTTTATTGCAATGGTAGTTTTTGAATATTTCTAACTTTTGGTTATATTGACAAACCATTTACTTTGGTGGTGGTATGGCCCCACAAAAAAATAATAAAAAAAATCTATTTTCGAAATTTTTGTGCATATAAATACTTGCACTCTCCTCACAAATTAACAATTTTTTGTCTTTGCTGGTGCATTAAAGTACAAAATTAGGAAAAACATAGGTTCGTAGTGTCTTGAAGATAGATAAAAATGGTTTTGTTTTAAAAAATAAGAATTTTTCAAAATCACGCTTAGAGCATTTTTGAAATTTATCTTAAAAAGCATGCAAAAATTTTTTCAAAAACTCTCAAAATAATATCAAAAGGGGCCATCTATCCCGTCCTTTTTTAATATATATACACTGTACTAGTAATATTTTTGGTGTAACTTCTTGGTTTTGTTCAAAAGAATGAATAGGGTTAAAGTAAGTATGGCCAATGAGGCAAATAATTTTACGAATGAGTGTGCAGTTTGGAAGTCTCTTTCTTTCTCTTTAGCATATGATCAAAAAGCTTTTGGGACTTTCTCCAAAACAAAAAGAATAAAATAAAAACAGAAATAGAAATAAAATAAGAACTTTCAAATCATGTGTGGCTTTGACAAAGGCGGCAAAGTAAAGTGGTTCAAACTTGCTCTTAATAGTACAAGGGAAAGTTCAGAGCACAATTTTTACACCGTCCTTCTAAATTTTCTATGGTTATTTTCGCTTTTTATTTTCCACCTTTGAAACTTTATGGTGAGACTTAGGAAAAAACGAAAAAACAAAAAAAAAACAAAAACAAAAACAAAAAATAGAAAGAAAGAAAGGAAAAAAAAAAACATGTGCTGTATATTATCCTGAAATTGACTTTTGAAGAATATGTGCATCTATGCCATGTGATGTGAAACTTAGTGCTCTCAAATTTCAACATATATGCACATGTGTGTGTGTGTATACTATTCGTGTAAAAAATATAAACTCTCCCATTTAGATCATTTTATTCCTTCAATTATATGCAAAGAATGTAGTAAAAAAATGAATAAAAATATAAAAATATAGTTTTTGTCAAATTCTATAAACAATTATATTCTTAGACTAGCTCTAATGCATAGTGATTGGACAAAGAAGTTAATAAACATTGAATATATGATTTCCCTTGGTAACGGTTTTTAATTTGTTTATGGATGGATTATGCATGATTTCAAAGCTCCTTTCTTGGGGTCGATTAAACAACTAACTAGTCCCACAAACCATCTACTTTCTGTATATGGAAATCTTGGGAAGCTTTCACAAAAGGTAGAGCTTAAAATCATGCCTAAAAATGTTAATTAGCTTTTATTTTGTTAACCAGCCCATGTATCAAACTTTGATCTTCATTACTTTAATCTACCAAACAAATTAAAAGCTATTAATATTAGTTAGGCCCCGCAAATACTAATAAAGCTAAAACCCTATATGACAAACCAAGAAAGTGAAGTTGTGGGTATGTTTTTTTTATTCCGTTTGTGAAATTCCATACAAATTCAATAAATTATATTTTCTCTAACGGCAGTTGCACGTTCAGCAACTTCTTAAACGAGCAACTTGTCGAACAAGGGAAGTTTTTTTTTTTTATATGCTTTGGGTGGCTTCAAAGCTACTTTCCTAGTAAGTATTCGCAAGACCAAAAAAACGAAAGACCAAAAAAATGAGAGTATTTGACAATGGTTTTCACCACTCAGTTCTCACTACAAATTCAGTTATAAACAGTAAAAAGCTCTCACATGCTACAGTAACAACTAAAAAAATTACTGTAATATAAAACTCTCACATGCTACAGTAAAAATGGTTCTCACTTTAGTTCCCACATTTAGTTTTCACTACCCTTTCAAACACCTACAAAGAAACGTTAGTGTAGCATATAGATTGGAATCTTATGAATTTGGGGTTGGGGTGAATGAATTTTGGACTCAAAATAGATTTCAAATCCTCCTTTTATTCAAATTTTTGCTTTAATCAAATGGTTATTTAGGCTATTTGAATATTTTGAATCCAAAATTCTAAACCCAACCCTTCAAACAAGCAGACGCGGATGAATACATGTTATAGGCTGGGACAGTCCTATTTGTCCTCCTATGTAGGTCATAGGTGGAGCATACTAGCCTTGGAAAATAGTGATAAAAGAAAGTGAAATCTACCAAAATTTTCTGCCACATTTATTGTCTATTAAAGAAAAAGTAAGTAAAATAAAGAAATAGGAAAATGCCACTTCTGACTTCTGAATTTGAAATCACCAAAAATTAAATAAATTGATAATAAATTCGGAGACAATAGTAGTGGTGTCTGACCAATATGCTTGTGGGATCTATAACCTAGAAGGTAATAATTGAAAAAATGGGATATGAATAATGGTTATCTTGCACTACACTACCTGTATATTTGTATTGATTCCGCTTGTTTGATATATAAAAATATACATATTCCATCCATGACTGTCTTCTTTAGAGAAGATCATGAGCATGTGGTGGTCCATAATTTTCAAAGTAGGTTTTGATGCAGTGGAGGTTACCTAACACGAAATACTTTCAAAGCCCCTCTTCATTGCCCTTTACAAAGGACGGGACAAGGAGACAAAAAAGATTCCCTTTGCTCAATTACTCCAACAATGGAAGTAACCAGGGCATCGTCGGTGAAACATGTTATATATATGTATATATCGTGTGTGTATATTTATATGTATATGTATATTATTTTTTGATAAACGTGTGTATATGTATATCGATCAACCTATAGCTGACCTTAAGTAAAAAAACTCTAAACGTTCCTTTAACTTTCGTGATATTGGAGCAGATCACATATAGAGTGTTTAAACTGAGAGTTAAAACTGAAAATATATAACATGTGATAACTTTACATCGTAAAATATTTTTTTTACATTGCAGCATATGAAAACAACTGACTATGCCAACACCATATCAATGTGATATATTTTCTACTTCTAATTACAATGGCAGTATCTTTAAAATCAAGATTAAGGAGAGCAAATTTGACAACTTGAAGCCAACATTAATATGCAGATAGCAACTTCGATTTTTTGCACGTCATACTTGCAGTCTGAATAACCATGAAGGGAAAAAGGAAGGAATTTTCGGTGTAGATATGCTTCCGAAAGGCTTTGGAAGGGAAAAAATTGTTGGAAGGTTCAAGGAAAGCATCACACTTCTAAGATTTTGCCAATTCCTCGTAAACCAAAGTTTCACTTTCTGGTGAAACTGTAGAGCTAACGTGTTGTTTTAAAAAAAAAAACAATCCATCTTCCCACTTGGACTCTTGGCTTTCTTGTGCAATTCAAAAAAAGCGCAAACTTTTTCGCCCCTCGTTGGTTATTGCAAGCAAGAAGAAAGGCTCGAGGAAAATTTGTATAATACTAAATTACGAGCTTAACTGATGGGTACATTGTATTTTTGTCTAAATACTAATATTAGGAATTTGGGATATTAACAAAATTAAGAAAATAAACCCTTATCACAAATTATTTGTAATGGTAAATTTTATACATGTTGCATTTAACGCTGCACTTGATATCAAATATGGAACAAATAGCATTCGACTCCTATTTGTCCGTATCTTCACCCTTTAAATTATTTAAAGATTATAAAGTGATTCCAAAACTTACATAATGATAATCACAAAATATAGATATAGCATTCCAAATAAAATTATGCATCATGTATTATAGTACAAAACAAACAATATACCAAATAAGTTAAAAAATTTTTCCAAAGGAACTCTAATCGTAGGACAATAATTTTGTCCGACTGGTATGTACTTTTATTATAATCGTTGGATTAATTTTTTAACTATTTGCTACGCGAGGATCCATGTTAAAATTTCATAATGGTTATACGAATGTCTATATTTAAAAGTTATAGCATATGACTTGTAACTGCTTCTATCATACATTAGACTATTAAAAAGTTAATCCACTAGTTATAATAACAATGCCTATTGATATGAAAAATGTATATCTTATCGCAAGTTTTGTCTTTTTCCAAAGATAAAATGATTTGTGATGACTTTGTTTTTTAAACACTTTGTGAACCCATTCATTCAAGTCAATGATACAAATTCACATTCTATCCCCGCCCCCCCACCCAACCAAAAAAAAAAAAGAGAGTGTTTTGGGAATAATCTTATCTTGATAACCATAAAATGGACAAATTGATAACATCACAAAATTGAAGGTATATCTTAAATCGCGAGTCTATGATAGTAATTTTGTGTGATTATTTTTTTGAGAAGTTAGAAATATAACAAAATTTTACTAGTCATGTTGCAATATGGCCAAAAAAATTAAGAATATTTTATAAGCAACAATAATTAGAATCATTTTAAATTTTATAAGCAAGAATATTTTACTAGTCATGTTAGATTAATTACTATGTAATTTTGTAGTATAAAAAGTTTGGCCTCTAAATTTTACAACTTTCATATGCCTTTCCTCCAAATTTTTAATTTTGACATTTTGTTCTCTAAACTTTGTAGATGAAATTGACTACAACATGACCTATCTTAAACAATTCTTAAATTGAGGAATTTTTTCAATGGATTAAATTGAGGATTTGAATTTGAAGACTTCCATTAGATTTAAATTTTTTTTATTCACATGAGATTTTCTGTCCTCAAATGAGGCGCATATTTGCTCTCTTTTTTTTTAACAAATTTAATAGAAACCTAAACGAAATAAGACATACTGTGACAATTTGAAAAGTGTAGGGTATAAATTGCTAAAATTAGAAATTTGAGAGGTTCCATCAAAAGTCAAAAAAGTTTAGGGACAACTACTTAAAAAACCCAAAAAAATTGTTGTTTTTCCACTACACTCACATAAATTTGTAGTGTCTCCACTTATTTATTCTGAAATAATACTATGTATGAGACTATCTCTAATGCAAATGTAATGCCAATGCAACAACACTTATATTTGACACAAAAAGTATAAACATGGCATATTTAATATGTTCTCTTATATTATGTTCCTGCGATTTGTACTATTTCAAATGCATACTTTTTATCATAATAATTAGGCTTTAAAAGTTGTAAAAATAAATTTTCAAATTAAGAATAATTTCAAAAATGTTGATATTATAATGATCAAATGAAAAGGTCATTGCATCAGCTAATAACAATCAAATTCTAAGAATGAGATATGTTTAAGATGTTTAAGAGAATAGTTGGAATTCATAGTTTAAACTACAATAGTGTGACATGTGAGAATTTTACATTATAACATAGTTTTCTTTTAAATTATTGTATGTGAGAGCTTCACAACATAGAGAGTTGAAACTTTTTGCTTCACAACATAGAGAGTTGAAACTCTTTCTCCCAAGCACCCTAGTTATGTTTAAGTCTAAATTCACCACCAAACATGTTATATAATCAAAATTTACACTAATAATAACATTGCATTATTTTTCTTACTCAAAAATTTTATGTTATATCATACTTTTAAAAGTTGTGTTTATTTATCCACACTTAGAAAAAGTTATGTCACACCATCAATCGTGACAGAAAATTCTCCAAATAAATTCTCTCTTTCACACACTAAGCCAAGAGTATATTACGTGTTATGCTACACTTTTAATAGTTGTTTTTATTCATACTACGCTTAAAAAAATTATAACATACTATTATTTATACTATATGTTAAGATATATAATAAACAACATATGTCCATTTATAAAAGATAAATTTTAAATATAACATCTCTGAAAATTGCCCGTGATAAACTCAACTTTTGGACACGGCTTCTACTCTCTTTGTCCAGTCCAAGCCCAACTTTGGACTCGCGGTTTCAACTTTCATTGTCCAGTCCAAGCCTGACTTTGACTGGGAGTCCATTTCCACATTGTGGGCATCAAGCCCGATCACAACCGCCTTTTGCTCCTTCCTGGGCAGAAAGTCAGAAAAATAGGGCAAAATTAAAACACACGACACCTCACGACGCGACTCTAGCAAACACCAAGAACAGAGAACAGACTTTTAATCCGCTCTTTGGCGGGTCAAAAGAAAACGCTAACCAAGTGGTCCAGTCAAAAGTTAATCATCATGTCGTCTGGGAACTTACGCTGCGTGATTGTGGCCGTCGATGGCAGCGACGAGAGTATGGATGCGCTTCGGTGGGCCCTCGACAACCTCAATCTCCGATCCACCTCCGGCGGCGGCTCCTTCGTCGTGCTTCACGTTCAATCTCCGCCCTCCATCGCCGCCGGCCTCAGTTCCGCCGCCATCCCCTTCGGTGGACCCAGTTAAGTCTCTCTCGTTATCACTGAGTGTTAAATTCATTGAATTTGGGAAGAAATTTCGTTACTTAGGTATTGAATAGATTTGATTTTTCAGGCGATGTGGAGGTACCGGCGATAACGGCAGCGATCGAGGCGCACCAGAGGAGGATCACGGCGGCTGTGTTGGAGCACGCGCTCAAGATTTGCTCCGGAAAGAATGTTAGGGATTTTATCATTCATTCTTCAAATTTCCTTTATTTTTGTTTAATTAAATTTGTGGATTTTTGTTTCTGAGTTGTTGAATTGAATATCAGGTGAATGCGAAGACGGAGGTTGTAATTGGGGATCCAAAGGAGAAGATTTGTGAAGTTGCTGAGAAGTTGAATGCTGATCTGCTTGTGATGGGGTCCCGTGCTTTTGGTCCCATTAAAAGGTGACTTTACTACATGTTGATGCCATGCATAGGAATCTCAAGTTTTAAGTCTCGAACTACAGGCCGAATCCCTTTTTAATTTTTTGACTTTTTAAAATGTCTCAAAATTGTTAGTTGAATTTCATTTTAGTTTTTAACTTTTAAAATGTTTCAAAATTAGTTTTTAATTTTGTGTAAATTGTCTCGAATTAGTCATTTTGTTCACCAACTGTTGGAATCTTAGTGTATTTGGCAATATCTCAGTTTTAATGTCAAGCTCTTACATGGTACAATGTCAAGAATAAGTGAACTACTTTGCAAAGCTCTTATATGCTACAATATTTTTAGCTAAAATTTGTTCAAATCACACTTCTCAAACACCTTATAATCGTAACAAAAAAGGACACAACTTCCTTTTTCAAAATTGTATTCTAACTTGTAAAATGACAAAATTTACTCATTAAACTACGCATGGTTTTCACGTACATTTTTTTTCTTTGACACTTATAACAGATGTATGGAAGCATTAAATTTGAGAATGTTAATAGATTGTGAACTAGTTCCAAGAAATTTTAAAATTCAAGAATCAAAATGGGATTTAACTATAATGCTGGACTATAAATGAGATCAACGCTTAAATAATTCCTTGTTTGTGATATTCCTATAACTTGTATTCAATTTATGTGTTTACAGGATGTTCTTGGGAAGTGTAAGCAACTATTGTAACAATCATGCTCAGTGCCCGGTTGTAATTGTCAAATCCAAGGGCACTGCTTAATAGCTTGAAAAAGGTATGCACTTGTGAATTTTTGAACTTTTGTTTTTTGATGATCAAATTCCTGTAAAATTTCAGGAGCATTTTTGCTTTGCACTTGACCCAAGTGCTCTCTTTTTTGTCCTTTAGGATTTATAGTTTTGTCAATTTTCCTAATGCACACCTCAAGATGGATTTAGTTATGAAATTACTGCTAAATTATACGTGTACCCACTGATAGATGTTGATTATGCTTTGTCATTTTATGATACTTGCATATTCTTATGGTGGCCCGCGAATAGATGAAAAAAGCTAGAAATACACCAGTCCCGAAACTTTTAGAGCTTTTTGTTTCTGTCCTTAGGCTTGGCTAATGCCAAATCCTAAAGTATTCCTTAAATCTATCCTGCTTTTTGAATTGTGGTTTCCACTAGACATGGCTTGTGTTTATCATGTTAACTTCCTTATTAACCAGAAGAAGAAAAAGAAATGGACAACATGGTTACCTGCTATTTGCTAACTAGGTCTTTTCCATCACTATCTAGATGAGGTGAATTGTCCATTCCAATGTCTCCAGTTCTCCATTATTGACTACTTGTCTTGGCATCTGTAGACTTATACCGACGTTGTCGTTCGAAACAAAGTTTAAAACCCTCATCCCTCTTGAATTGCAACGCGATGGAGGCCTACTGGTGGTCTTTTCTTTTGTAATTTTAAGATGGTAGTGGATATTCTATTCCTTCTTTACCTGACACTGGTCAATTGGCAAACACCTTTACAAATCTTGCAGTATGTTAGACCATTTAAGGTCAACTAATATGCTCAATTCTTCGCGCTAGGTGGGGGGGGTGGTTTTGGTGTGTTGAAGTTAAACAGCATTTGGACCATTCTGTGTCATGCAAGTACTAGGACATTAATGCTCGTCGGCTCCAAACAGAGCCAAATAGATGTGCCCAAATAAGATAGTTTTGTCAGTTGTCTAAGATTAAAGGAGCCTAAGATCAGGGAACGATTAGGAAATTTTTTCTGTTTTATTTTTTTCTTAGTTCGGTTACTGCAGGTGTAAATATATACGTGTAAATGCTCCTAGTTGAATAGAATCGACATTTTTTCCAACACGGTATCAACGCTTTAGGTTCCTTTCTGGCAATTTTTTTGGACAACCTGTTGATTCTCTTTCTTTCTGCTATTTCTTGGTTTTCATTCCAGAAATTTTTTCTGGTTCTCATCCCAAAATTCGTCTTGCTATTTTCTGGTTCTCATTCCAGAATTTTTTATTCTTCCTCTTCAACCTCTGCGTTTCTCCTCTCTACTAGGGTTTCTCCCTTCTCTTCTCCATGAGAATTTCCTTCTTCGACCTTTGTTTCTCTGCTGATTTTTTTTTTCTTTCGATTCCTCTTGAGCCATGTCAAACACCACTGAAGCCAGCCACAGTTCTAAACCTCATGCGACCGAGAACTAGGCCATTGAAAATGGCTACTCTGCTAATGGGGGCCGCCTACAGGTTGAATGGGAGAAATTATTTGAAGTGGTTACAACTGGTGAGGACACACTTGAAGGACAGAGGCAAATTGAGTCATTTGCTTGGTACTAGCCCTAGAAAGGAGATCCAAAATTTGATGCATGGGACGAAGAAGACTCAATGGTGATGTCTTGGCTTTGGAACTCTATGTCTTCGGAAATTAGTGATACCTGCATGTTCCTCAATACTGCCAAGGAAATTTGGGAAGCTATCAAGCAGACCTATTCAAAAGTTCATGACGCTGCACAAATATATGAAATCAAGACTAAGATTGCTGCCACTAAACAAGGAAGTCTGACAGTGGCCGAATATTCCAATCTTCTGCAGAGTCTTTGGCAAGAAATGGATTATTATCAATGCATCCAGATGAAGTGTAGCGAAGATGTAGCCACGCTTAAGAGGTTTGTAGAAAGAGAAAGAATTTATGATTTTCTGGCTGGACTTAATATTGAATTTGATGCAGTACGTATTCAAGTACTTGGCAAAAAGGAGTTGTCGTCTCTTAATGAGACAATCTCTACTAATTTGTGCTGAGGAAGCGAGAAGAGGAGTTATGGTTGAGTATGTACAGATTGAAGGCTCAGCGCTGGTGTCAAAGACAACAAGTGGCAAGAACACTGCATTAGAGTAGTTATCTCTAAAGGGAACAAACAACCAGATCGCTCAAAGCCTTTTAACCGTGATGACTTGTGGTGCACCTACTGTAAAAAGACACGCCACACCAAAGAAAAGTGTTGGAAGCTCCATGGCAGGCCACAGGTCCTGAACAAGAATGAAGCAGGGAGGAAAGGAAAAGGAAAGGGACAGCTTCAAGTTCACGTGGCAAAAGTGTAGTCAACGGAAGATAACAGCCACCAAGAAACTTCCTAGGACTCAATAAAGATGAGATTGAGAGATTAAAGAATTTATTGAATTTACTGGAAAAATCAGCTTCAGCAAGTGCTTCTAATTTAGCGTTCTCAAGTATATCTACTTCTCATGCCTCTAATGCTTTGGATAATATCTCAAACACATGGGTCATTGACTCAGGAGCCATAGACTATATGACTTTTTTCTCCACAAAATTTATCTCACACGCCCTGTCATAGTAATAAGAAAGTCACCATATTTGATGGTTCAATCACTACTGTTACTGGTCAAGGAGATATATTTATTAGTGACTCACGCTAAAAAATGTTCTCCATGTCCCAAAATTGTTCACGAAGCTCTTGTCGATCCAAAAACTAACCAAAGATGCTAATTGTAGTGTGATTTTTTATCCTTCTCATTGTGTAATTCAGGAACAGGTTACGAGGAAGATGATTGGACATGCTAGGGAGAGAGATGGCCTTTACTATCTTGAAGAACCGAGTGAACAGCATAGACATCATGTCCCTTTTTCATTTCTTTCCGAGTCATTTAAATCAAACAAAGACAAGATCTGGCTTCATCACCTTCGTCTTGGTCATCTGCCATTTAGTGTCCTTAAAATTATGTTTCCTTTATTATTCAATTAGATTGCTGTTGAAAGTTGTCATTGTGATGTATGTGAACTCTCAAAGCACAAACGTGCTATTTTTCCAACAAGTAATAAAAGAACATCAATTCCATTCACAGTTATTCATAGTGACGTTTGGGTGCCTTCTATTATACCCAACATTTTTAGAGCTCGTTGGTTTGTTTCATTTATTGAAGATTGTACTCGTATGACGTGGATTTTTCTTTTAAAAAACAAATCGGATGTGAGTCTTCTGTTTCAAAATTTTTTCAATATGATTCAAGCACAATTTGGGGTGGGGATTAAACGATTTCGATCAGATAATGCAAAAGAGTATTTTAATCAAATCCTTTCTCCATTCTTTCAACAACACGGCATCATTCATGAATCATCTTGTAATAGCACTCCCCAACAAAATGGAGTGGCTGAATGGAAAAATGGCCACCTTCTAGCCGTTACTTGAGCCGTGGTTTTCCAAAAACAAGTTCCAAAAAATTATTGGGGGGAAGCGGTGCTAACTGGAGCTCACATCATAAATAGACTTCCCACAAGGGTACATAATTTTCAAAGTCCTGCACAAGTTTTTGCAAAATTCTATCCCAACTTCAATATCACCAACAATCTAGTTATAAAAATATTTGGTTGTGTTGCCTTTGTTCACGTACACACTCAACATAGAGGCAAACTAAATCCAAGAGCTCTCAAATGCGTCTTTGTGGTTTACTCATCCACTCAAAAGGGATCCAAGTGCTATCATCCTCCTACACGAAAGTTTTATGTGTTTGCTGATGTCACCTTTGTTGAAAATGATCAATATTTTCACCATTCTTATCTTCAGGGGGAGATGATATTCATGGAAGATAAGAATAGAGACTCTTTTCTTCTTGATCTGCCTGTGTCTAAGCAATCCATGTCTTCCATTCCAGTCCAATTTGTGCCCCCTATCCAATTCGTGCCTCCTATCTAGTTTGAGTCTGAGTCCACTTCTACTACATCTACTCAACCTCACCGCCAAGATCCTGCTGCTTCTACTATTCCTGTGTCACTAAAAAAGATCCTCCTTCTACACCCGTAACTCAAAAAATAAACCATGCTCGTCCACTTCAGGTTTATTCAATGACGAAAAGGCCATTCTCTCAACCACTACAGGTACAATTATCTGATCCAAACCCGGTAACTGTTGAAATAAATAAATCAACCACTTCTCCTAGTCTAAATGTGCCAGATGCCCAAACAAAAAATGATCTTTGACATCCCTATTGCTTTGAGGAAAGGAACAAGGACTTGTACCCAACACACTTTGTATCTTTTCATGTCCTACAATAAACTCTCTTATTGTCATAGAGCCTTTCTCACTAGCCTCATTAGCATTGCCATTCCCAAAACATTATCCGAAGCACTAGGAGATGAGAATTGGAGAAAGGCCGTGAAGGTGGAAATGGAGGCTCTAGAACAGAACAAAACTTGGGATTTGGTGAAGTTGCCAAGAGGAAAAAGGCCAGTTGGGTGTAAATGGGTCTTTACAGTGAAATACAAGTCAGATGGATCATTCAAAAGGTATAAGGCAAGATTAGTCGCCAAAGGTTATACTCAGACCTATGGCATAGACTACTTTGAGACATTTGCTCCAGTTGCAAAAATGAACACGGTGAGAGTGTTATTATCATTGGCAGCTAATTTGGATGGAAATTGCAACAATTTGATGTTAAGGATGCGTTCTTACATGGCGATCTTGAAGAAGAAATCTATATAGAACTTCCTCCTGGATTTGGCTCTACAAATGAAGAACAAATGGTATGCAGATTGAAGAAGGCACTGTTTGGGCTCAAACAATCTCCAAGAGCTTGGTTTGGAAGGTTTGCCAAAGTTATGTTGAGCCTCGGATTCAAACAAAGCCAAGGTGATCATACCTTGTTTGTGAGACACTCAACTTTAGGGAAAGCTACAGCATTGTTGGTGTATGTGGATGACATAATAGTGACTGGAGATGATATGGAAGGAATTGAGAAGTTAAAGAGGTGTCTGGTGAAAGAATTTGAGATCAAAGAGCTTGGTAAGCTGAAATATTTTCTTGGCATAGAAATGGCCCACTCTAAGCAAGGGATTTTCATATCTTAATAGAAATATGTGATTGATCTTCTAAAGGATACAGGTAAGTTGGGGTGTATGCTGGTTGACACGCCCGTAGAATCCAACCATAAATTGGGTGATATTCAAGAAGATGCTACAGTTGACAAAGGTAATTATCAAAGGCTTGTTGGGAAATTGATTTACTTATCACACACTAGACCAGACATAGCATATGCTATTAGTGTGGTGAGCCAGTTTATGCATAATCCCAAAGAAACTCATCTAAGGGCGGTGAATGAAATCCTACAGTACCTAAAGGGGTCACCTGGTAAGGGAATTTTGTTCAAACGAGGAGAAGGATTGAGTCTTAAAGCCTACACTGACGCAAACTATGCAGGGTCAGTAGATGATAGAAGATCAACATCAGGTTATTGTACGTTCTTAGGTGCAAACCTTGTTACGTGGAGAAGTAAAATACAAAATGTGTTTGCAAGATCGAGCGTGGAAGCAGAATTCAGGTCAATGGAACTTAGGATTTGTGAGCTCCTATGGCTGAAGATAGTCTTGGAAGATTTGAAGATTAAATGGGAAGGTCTAATGAGATTGTATTGTGATAACAAGTCAGCTATCAACATTGCACATAATACTGTCCAACATGATCATACGAAACATATAGAGGTTGATAGGCATTTTATAAAAGAGACACTTGATAGTGGTCTAATTTGCACCCTATTTGTCTACACAAAGAATCAGCTAGTAGATGTATTCACAAAGGGCTATCCGGTTCAGTTTTCCATAATTTAGTTAACAAGCTTGGAATGGATAATATCCATTCAGCTTGAGGGGGAGTGTGGGAAAACACGGTAGTTTTTGTTTGTATTCCTAGTTGTCAGGGAATTAGTTTTTGTCAGTTGCCTAAGATCAGGGAATCATCAGGCAATTTTTTCTGTTTTATTTTTTTCTTAGTTTGGTTATTGCAGATGTAAATATATACGTGTAAATGCTCCTAGTTGAATAGAATCGACATTTTTTCCAACATAATTTATACAAGTACCAAGGTCATAAATTTTTTAAATCTTCATGCCAAACAAATAAAGATTTTTAGACACAGGAAATGTATATAACAAAAACAACAACAACAATAATAATTATAATACTGATGACGATCCGGTCGTTTCTTGTTAGTAATTAGTGTTGACACCTCCATTTTGTATACTTTTCTGCTGTTCGTAAGGTAAGGAGATGGGGACCTAATGAATCCACACTACATCGCAATGACGTCTTCTATTTATCACCCAGCTTTGTGTGATGCACAATTTACATGTACACAAATATACATGAAACAATATGCATATATGCATAATGAATATTTACGGAAATACACACACACATTTGTACCACTCATTTTGCGCGAATCCTGTGCTGTAGAATGCCTTTGGTGCATAGTCCGTATGGAGTTGGTTTGAAATTTGTTACTGGTTCTGCTGTTTGTTGATCATGCAGTTGTTGCTGTGCATGGTTGCTACTTAACAAGGTTGAAGTTTCGGGATATTTGGATGCAGATACTTTCACTTTCTTTGGACTTCGGTAGCCTTTGCCTTGTTGTTGTTGTAACTTGTAAATTTGACGTTGTATCATGTAACGATAAAGTTGTGGTCATGCACAATTATTTATTGATTTGTTTTTCTTCTTCCGAGAAGAACAATTATTTATTGTTTGTACTTTTGACTTGTGATGCTGATATTTTGTTTGAGAAATCAAATTGCTTTCTTTACCGACGGCGTCTTTTTAATACTTCTCTTATGCTTTTGATTGTCTTCTTTACCTACTGAAGCAAACTGCTGTATTCTAATTTATGATAAAATAGTTGCGACTCAATGGCTATTAGTTTGAATGGTCACAAGGCACCACTTTTCCCTTGTTTGTTTGTAATAGTTTATCCAATGAAATAACTTATCAATCCAAGAGAGATCTTTCTGCATAAAGCGTCAAATTCCGAACCATCCTTCTTGTGTTCTATCGATCCAAACGGTAAAAACTTGAGTAAATTTATATCACGCTCCCTTCTAAGTCGGCACTAAAATTTTCAACGAGAAAGTTGTGAACGAGTGGGGCACTTCAGTAAAACCCACAAAAAAGGCTAGGTCTCGTTACACGCTTATTATTAACGACAAATTACAATACAGGAAAGTGTAAGACAAGCATAATTGGAATTAAAAAAAGCTAGTTCAAATTGGTTTTGTTATAGAGAGTGTTTGGGAATGTTGTTGAAGTTACGAGTTAGAACTATAAGTGCCATAAGTGCTACAACATGAGTGTTTTATATTATAGCATATTTTTTACTTTATCTTGTAGTATATGAAAGCTTTACATTCTTTAAAGTTGAAAATATAAGTTTCAATTATGTTGCCAAACATTTTTTTTATCTCACAGCATTTAAATTGATCCAGCATTTTAGGTTCGGCTATACTTCCAAACGGAGTAAATCATTGTCATTGCTAATATACTACACCAAAAAAAAGGAAAAGATTGAGTGAAGAGATTGGTTCATCAATAATGAGTGGAATAGAATGGTTTGGGCGGTTCTTTTGCTCAGTGACTGCGGGGGATATTTGGCTTTTTCCATGACAAAACAATGAAAACAATGAAAGTCCCGTGAGCATAGTGGACACCCTCCTAAAATCATTGGACAAGCTCGCTCACCTCAGAAGTGTTCTTTTTTGTTGTCATTGTATTCAACTTCTTGTCCCTTTTCATAATGCAAGTGGCATGTTCAGCATTCTTCGGATCTACATGACTTGTATGCCTCTGTCATCCACCAGGTTTCTCGGGAAAATAGAAGCAAAATTACAAAAGCGGCTGGTTTTTGGCGTATAAAATGACAGTTGGGGCTGGACCAGAAGAACGCATGTGAAAACGCAAACCAAAATGTCAAAACTTTGCAGAACTTGAAACTGAGCTACAACTTGAGTATCGAATTTGATAATCTAGAGACAAATTCTTGCATTGGGACACTTCACCATAAGGATAATTGGGATAAAGATTCATTTCAACTTGTGGCTGGTAAATGCATTATGCATGTTACGTCACTTGAAGAGAGATAGAGAGTTGATACACTAACAAGCTAGGTTTCAAATACCATTCGTTTCTGATTCACGAGGTGCACTTTTTTTTTTTGGCTGCTTGATTCAGACATGAAGATTTAAGAGAAGATTTGAATTATGGTAATTGAGTATTAAGTAGAGGATTTAGTGATTCAGATCTTTATTATTATTATTATTGTTGCATGCCTAGTTTAACTAAAATTTTGTATTACTCACTCTTTCTTTTAAACTAGGGGGATTTGAGCTGAGGAGCATCTGACATTCAGGGTCACGGATGACTAAAAGTCGGCCCTGACAACGTGGAAAGCCCTTGAAAGCCCGTGACCGACCGGATCACGTGCTCGGCCCACGAAAGGACAAAAGATTCAGTGTTTTCCAAATGCTGCATCTCATATGTCCAACTCATGCTCGCCAGAATTACCATTAAATTATTCGAAAATTTCAGCTTGACACTGTCTTAGTTTAGGTTGAAACACTTAACAAATAATTTGACATTTTTATCACTTCAAAGAAGTAGAACGTTTTATGAAACTGCAGGAGTATCAAGAAGCTGCCATAGAAAACGACTTTAGTGATAATTATTTATTGGTACTGTGATTTTGGAGCATTATAGCTTCCTTGCTGTTTTTAAGACTTAGAGTTAATCATGAAACTGATAAGTTGTTTTTAGCTCCCCTTGATCATGGCAGAAAAAAAGCCTAGAGCTTTGTTATTTAGCCATAAATATTCCCTTCGACTTGGGCATTTCTTATTATGGCACTGTATTACGTGCTTATAAATGGTGCTATTACACACTAGAGGAGCGGTTCTAACTATTAGTTACAATTGTAAACAGTTTTAAACTCTCACATTTTATAATGAAAAGCTACAATGTAAAACTCTCATATGCTACAGTCTCAAACTAAAACTTTTGGTTTCAACTGTTTTTTTGACCTACAAATTTCACTTGGATTGGCCAATCAACATAGCACCAATTATTAAAAGGGCATTTCTGTAATTCAACCCCTCCAGACCCCTGTCTCTCTTGGCATACAAATGTCTCATCCTTCCCCTCATCCATGCACAAAGCCACGTTGTAATAAACCTTCATCACAATGATGTACTTGAAACTCACCACATTCTTCTTCTTCTTTGCTCTTTTTGTCTCTAGAAACAGGGCTTTTGATCTTTGTGCATCCCAATCAGACGGCTCAGATCTCTCGGTCATTCCCATCTATAGCAAATGCTCTCCTTTCAAGCCACCAAAGGCCGACTCAATGGTCAACACGGTCATAAACATGGCCTCAAAAGACGCACAACGTCTCAAATACCTGTCTAGCCTGGCGGCCCAAAAGACCACCTCCGCCCCCATAGCTTCGGGCCAGCAGCTCCACATTGGCAACTACGTAGTACGGGCCAAGATTGGCACCCCGGGCCAGCTTCTTTTCATGGTCCTGGACACCAGCAACGACGCCTCATGGGCCCCATGCTCGGGCTGCACTGGCTGCTCCTCCACCACCTTCTTCCCAAACTATTCCACCACTTTCGGCCCGTTGGATTGCTCCATAGCCCAATGCACTCAAGTCCACGGGCTTTCATGCCCCACCACTGGGGTCGCCTCCCCGTGCTTTTTCAACCAATCATACGGCGGAGATTCCTCCTTCTCCGCAACCCTAGCCCAAGACTCGCTCCGCCTTGCCACCGACATTATCCCGAACTTTGCCTTCGGGTGCATCAACGCTGTCTCCGGTAACTCGGTCCCGCCTCAAGGCCTATTGGGCTTGGGCCACGGGCCCATGTCGTTAATTTCCCAATCTAACTCGCTCTACTCAGGTGTCTTCTCCTATTGCCTACCCAGCTTCAAGTCATACTACTTCTCTGGGTCTCTTAAGCTTGGCCCAGTGGGCCAGCCCAAGAACATCCGGACCACCCCCCTCCTTCACAACCCACACCGCCCGTCTCTCTACTACGTAAACCTGACCGGAGTCACCGTGGGCCGGGTCCACCTACCCATTGCCCCAGAGCTCCTAGCATTCAACCCGAACACCGGAGCAGGCACTGTCATTGACTCGGGCACGGTCATAACCCGGTTCATCCAACCCGTGTACGAGGCCATCCGGGACGAGTTTAGGAAACAAGTGAACGGCCCATTTTCGACGCTGGGGGCATTCGACACATGTTTTGAGGCGAGCAATGAGCAGGTGGCACCAACGATTACGCTTCACTTGACAGGGTTGGACTTGGCGCTGCCGATGGAGAACAGCCTCATACACAGCAGTGCCGGGACGCTGGCCTGCTTGGCAATGGCGGCGGCGCCGAGCAACGTGAACTCGGTGTTGAATGTCATCGCCAATTTGCAGCAGCAGAACCTCAGGATCTTGTTCGACGTTGCCAATTCTCGCTTGGGAATTGCACGTGAGCTTTGCAACTAGTTTTGTTATGTGTCTCCGATCTGGCGTGTTAATCTGCATTTGTCTAAATTCTGTTCGTTGAGGCCAAACAGGGCAGGTGAATAAGAAGGAAAAGATGTGTAATAGTGTTTGGTTAATTGATTAGTTTGAAGAAGAAAAAGATCTCTTCAATATCTTGTGATAATTATGGAAACTGGATTGGAACTTCTCGTTATGTTAGAACTATGTAACTTTCTAATAGTTGGCCAAATTTCAGTAGAGATATTTTAGTCTCCATCTATCAGCCTCTCTTCTCGAAAACTTCGTGTGGTCCCAAATCCCAAAATGCAAACTAAGCTAAAAGTAAAGGATAGGCTTGGGCCCTTCGGAAAAAAAAAAACAAAAAGATAGGCTTGGGACTGCAGAATATCTATGTACTATGTCATAATGTGAATATGCGGTGCTAAAGTCCGTGACAAAAATTGCATTCCATCTTTCACTAAAGGAAAATTATTTGAGGCTGGTTGCTTAAATTTATTGCCTATGAAATTCATAATCTTGCTCGGCTTGAAACTTGTGAGAGCATGTCATATAATATATATGTAACGTACACTTATCAATGGCATTAAGGAAGTACTTGAAAATTAATAAAGTGTTTGGCTCTTGACCAATTCGTTGTAACTAATAAATAGTATAAAACTCTCAGCAGCTACAGTAAAAAAATTAAAAAGTTATTATAGTGTAAAGCTCTCACATGTTACAGTTTTTTTAATCAAAATTAGTTCTAACCACACTTCCCAAACTCCCTCTAAGTGATCTGCCTGCAACCATTCATGTTGACCTCACCACAAATTTTCGTTACTTAAAAAATAAATGTCCACTTAGTGCACATTGCACACAAGTTCATGGAAGATAATATATTTGTACTAGCCAAAATTGCGTCATGCTCAAAATAACAACGTTAATAAAACATACATACTATATTTTGAGGAATAACAAAATTTAATTTAATAATGTCTCATTCGGCGCATTAATCAATATGGTTCGCCCATATAAATGCATTTGGTGAGAAATAAAATCTGAAGAGGTTTAGGATTCTTCACTGGGTATCTTTTCTGTAACACTTTGGGTATCTTTATCGGGGTTTTGTTTCTTATTCAGTTTCTGTATGAGTTCTATGTAATCTGGTGAGACATTGAGAGTGTAATTTGATCTCTATAGTGAAAAGAGCTTTCTCGTGGGATAGCTCAATGAGGATGTTGGACCTTTGTCGAACCTCGGTAAAATCTTTATGTTCTTTCTTCTCTTTGTCTGTTGATTATTTGACTCGTTTTTATTCGAAAAGTTGGAGCTTGGTCCAATAGTGGAACAACTGAGAGATTATCTTTTGTACAGAGACAAAGTTAGGGGGAATGTCAAACCTCCAGCCAGGTATAATGAAGGTAATATGATAGCTTTTGCATTACATACAGCTGAGGAACAAAATGTAACAGAACCTATATTATGAAGAAGCTGTAGCTAGCATTCATGCCAAAGAATGGAAGAGGGATATAGATGAAGAAATGCAAGGTTTAAAGAAGAATAATACCTCGATATTAGTTAATGAGCCTAAGAATCACAAGCCTGTAGATTGTAAATGGATATATAAGATCAAAGAAGAGATAGGTCCGAATGAAACAAGGAGGCCTAAGGCCAGATTAGTGACAAAAGGGGTTTACACAAGTAGAAGATATAGACTACATTGAAGTTTTTTCATCTGCAATAAAATATGACTGTAAGGAAATATAAGACAACAAGGAAAATATTGTGTATTGTGGCTCATAAGAATTGGGAGTTAGAACAAATGGATGTAAAATCTGCTTTTTTATATGGAGATTTAAGTGAGAGGATTAACATAGTTCAACCCTAGGTTATGAAGCTAGAAGTGATATAGGTAAAGTGTGTTTACTCAATAAGGCTCTATATGGGTTAAAACAATCACCTAAGTAATGGTATAGACGTTTTGACTCATATGTTGATGCCTTACTGTCAATCAACACCATGTGTAGCTACGCACGGATGGTCGGACTACCTGTCTTGCCCGTTTCGGCTTCCCAAGGGGACTTGCAAGAAGGGGAAAAGTCTCAAAGGTCTAAGGGGACATTGGTGTAGTGTTGGCCAATGGCTTTCCGACGCTCAAATAAGCATCTGTTTGGCTGAGAGAGGAGCTAGGGGTAGGTATGAGAGTCTACTTACCTTGAGGGTAGAGTTAATACTCCTATTTATAATACCTCATATAAAACGGGTGTAGCGCGGATCCACCCCACGACTTGGGTGCACCGTACCTTGGTGTCAAGGTGGTATGACATGTGTCACAATCTCAAATGGTGGACAACACTTTATCTAAGGGATGTAGTGGCCTGTGAATAGGTTATTACCTAGTTTCAAGCCATATTCATCTGATCCAAGCATGCATTCTTTCCGAGGATGTGACATCTTAAGTGATGGTTAAAAGGGGGCCTCAGGGACCACCTTGGGAAAGTATGCCGATCAACAAGGGAGTTGCGTGAACTCCAAGACTGACTTTTGTTTGAGTAGGGTGGTCGGACAACTGAGATGAGCTCCTCAAGAAAGGTACCCAGCATACCCTTGCATCATATATGACTCAGATTGGATTCAATAGAAGTGAGTATAATGCATGTTTGTACTTTAGGAACTCAAGAAAAATGAAGCTGTGTATCTTCTACTTTATGTAGATGATATGTTTATAACAAGCAAGAGTCTAAAGGCAATCAATGAAGTCAAGAAAATTTTGAGTGTTGAGTTTGATATGAAGGATATCACTACAAGAAAAAATACATTTAACGACATATTATTTACGACATATAGTTTTTAAATGTCGTTGAAAAGTACATACAATGACATCTCCAACAAAAATGTTGTTAATAACATTTGAAACAATAATTAACGACATCTATATAGATGTAGTATCAAAGGTTTCCTTTTAACGAAAATAGTTTAGTGTCGTTAAATTATTTAACAACAAGTAGGAGATGTCGTCAACGCTTTGGATATTCCACGACATCCTTTATAGACGACATCTTGACCAATGTCGTCTATAGGAGGTGCTGTGGAATATCCAAGGCTTTGATGACATCTCCTACTTGTCGTTAAATAATTTAACGACACTAAACTATTGTCGTTAAAAGGAGACTTTTAATATGACATCTATATAGATGTTGTTAATTATTATTTCAAATGTCGTTATTGATATCTTTGTTGGAGATGTCATTGTATGTATTTTTAAGGATATTCAAAAATTACATGTCGTAAATAATACGTCGTTAAATGTAGTTTTTCTTGTAGTGGATCTAGTTCTACAAGGAGGATATTATGTATTGATATCAAACGAGATATGCAGAGACAAGTGTTGTGTCTGTAAGATTTTCTATAAATAAGTCAAAAAGGGTAAGAGTTCCTTTGGCAGGTCATTTCAAGCTTTCTGTAGAACAATCTCCTATTATAAAAGAAGAAAAGCTTAAAATGGCAAAGGTTTCCTACTCTAGTGTAGTAGGGAACCAGAAGAATCTTTTCAGATATTCAATCACCAGTACACTTATGCAAGAATCCTGTCCACCATGAGAAGACTAAGCACATTGATGTTAGGTTTCATTTCATTCATGAGAAGGTTGAAGAAGGACTTATAAAGCTGGAGAGGGTGGATACAGAAGACAATCGTTCAGACATGGCAACAAAAGTTGTTACTGCCAGCAAGTTCCAAAAATGTTTGGACATGCCGAGCATTGGCAAAATTTGAAGCTTGAAGGATAGAGCAGTGACCCCCACGCGAATGCTAAGTATATAGTTGATGTAGTTTATTGGGATTGAGGTGAAGTTTGTTAAAGTAACCCCTCATCAGCTAAGGTTTTTTTGCACCCTTTTATACGTGACTATAGGTCGTTTTGATTAGGTTTACTGCTTATCCAGTTCAGCATCGGCAAACACTACAAGAACGAAGAAGACATAGATATGTGGAAGCAAGTAATCATCGACTAGTTTACATTAGATATTTGTCCTTTGGAATTTTGGGGTTAGATCAATTGAGAACTCTTGTATTGTTTTAGAGACAGAAGCTGTGCGAGAGAAACAATTGTAGCAAGAAAAAGAGAGAAATTAGGCGTTCGGTGAGAGAGAAAATCTAGAGAGGGTTTGGGTTCTTCACTGGGTATTTTCTCTGTAACGCTTTGTGTAACTTTCTCTAGGTTTTGTTTCTTATTCAGTTTCTGTGTGAGTTCTATGTAATCTGTTGAGACATTGAGGGTGTAATTTGATTTCTATAGTGGAAAGAGCTTTCTCCTGGGTTAGCTCAACAAGAATGTAGGACATTTGTATGACATTTATCCGAACCTTAGTAAAATCTTTTTGTGGTTTTTTCTCTTTGTCTGTTGTGATTTGTTTTCTATTCGAGAAGTTGGAGCTCGGTCCAACACTGATCGCACCTTCCACCTTTCAATTAACATTACAATCATGAACTTCCCTCCAACAAGTTAGTCTTAAATCACTTTTATTTCAATTGCACCCTCAATATCCCCCATGTAACATATCCAATCAAACAATCTCTCTTTTACAACTAAAAATGAAAAAAAAAAAAAAGTACTTTTGAAATGTTTTGGTAAAAATATAACAATTTCAATATCTCTCTCCTCTCCAAAAATATCAATCTCTTGAACTCTTCAAACTCTCTTCTCTCTTGCTCGTACACATATACTTTTACACATACACATATTTTCTATTTATACCACACACACACACACACACACATATATATATGTCAACCCCACCATTGGTGTACCGCAACACCCTCATCTCTTAGGCGTCCGTACAGTGCCAGACACTCCCAATAAGCCCTTCTCCTTACAGTCGCTCCTCCTCCACCACCTCCTTTACGGTCAGGCTTGCACTCCAAGAAAAGCTCGTCCACGAGCCTAATGGCCTTGCTCCACACCATTTCCTCCACCACCTCCGCCTCCGCCTTCATCACCACGTACTCCTCCTCCCTAACATTCCTCTCCAACCACTCCGACATCACCTCAACCTCCTTACGATCCTCACCATCAGTATTACCATTATAATCGGTCGTCTCAACCTTGTACACTTCGAAGTCCTTGTTCCTCATCGGATAATTCCTCGCGAACCACTCCCCAGAGTACTCCTGCCCATCGACGTCGATGAACACGCGCCGCGAGTATCCCTCCAGGGAATCCCCCATCAGGTCAGGGAGATATTTCGTTCGTTTCGAGTACCGCCGCGACTTCCTCGACGCGGCGCGTGGCGGCTCCAGGAGGACCGCCTCAAGGTTGTCCAGCGCCTCCTTCTTCGCCTGGTCCACCGCGTCATACCCGAACAGACGTCTTCTCCCAGGGACGACGTCGTTTCCTATTTTCCTCATTGCGACAAAGGTGGTTGCGCGGCTCTCGCTGCCGAACCGCCTGAGGTAGACGATCTTGTAGTTCGGCGGCTTGTGGAACGACGTCGTTTGGGGGTCGAGGCTGAGCTGGAATGACACGACGCCGTTGGGCTTCAGAGTCCGGTCGATGAACTTGGCGGCGGAGGGGAAGTCGGGGACGAAGGCGAAACTGAAGGTGTCGTCTCCAACGGAGCTCTGTCGTTCGGAGTCCTTGGTGAAAACGACTTCCATCTCGTTGTCGTGTAGGAGCTGAGAAATGATCGAATTACCTTCGTCGTTTCTGGTACTGCTCGTAACAAAAACAGCCTTTTTCTCATGTTTTGTCTGGAGAAGGCCTTCGTTTGCCAAATCCCGGAAAAGTATAGCCAAAGCTTGGACATTAATGGGGTGATCATGATTATAATGATCATAATCAGAGCCAATATTTGACCCATGATCAAAACTATCAGAACCGTCTGATGAAAATGGCCAGAAAGTAGAACCAATCCAAGGAAAAGAAACGATAAGCAGTGCCAAAAGCAACCAACGAGCGAGAAGCTTCAAAAGCTTGGAAAATTGTGGAAGCCTTATGATCAAATACCGAGCATCTGGGTTTTGGAATAGCCCTAGCCTGGCCCCACATGGGAACTGCTTGAATTTTTTGTAGTAATCAATATTAACTTTGCATTTCTTGGTTCGGAAGCTTCGAACCACTTCAATATTGGCCATATTTTCGGACAGAAAAAAAAAAGAAAATAATTTGGGAACAATCTTAAGGCGAACGAAAAGAGAACGAAATTAATAGATGAACAGATTGTAAAATATTAGGCAAGGTAGCTAGAGAGGGGAGAGATTAAAGGGGAAGAAATAAAGGAGAATTTAGCGAGTGCAGAACCTGGCGGCAGTGTGATTACCACCCACAAGGGAGACACAAGTGATTTGCATAATTCTAGACCATAGCAACATCAACTGCCTCATCCTCTGCACCTCCATTTATCAGATTCACGGCTCCGAGATCCGTATATTTATCGCCCTCTTAGCGAAACTGCATTGCGAAATTTTGCGCCGCTATATGCCGATCAAAGAATATTAGCCATGGAGGTTGACAGTGAAAGAGGCTAGCTCTTGATTGTTATAACTTGTATGTATGGACTTTTTGTATAGTATTATCGTTTTTTTTCTTTTGGTGGGGGGATTTTTGTAGAGGAAACAGCTATATAAAAAGTTGTGATATGAAATAGGAGAGCTAAATTGGAAGAGATCAATGGTGGTAAATATTTGTGAGAGGTTTTGAGAGAGAGGCCGAATTTGCTTTGGATAATGGGGTGAGAACAAAAAAATGGTTGGTAGGACGAGAATTGAGTTTGGCCGTTGCCAAATCATACGTTGCTGACCGGGTGTTTTTGCCAATATTATATTTTTGACTTAACATTACATCTTTAATTTGTCATGCATGCATGGCTCTTGCGTGGATACACACATATGATATACATATAGACTACAAATTCTTTCTTTGGAAACCGCGCCTCGTCAGCGTTTGTTGCAACATATATGTGGCGGTTTGGGTCACTTCATTTTTTATTTTTATTTTTTTTAATGGTTGTGTTTTGGGTCACAAATTTGGCACACTTATAATAGCGATGGTAATAATAATAATATATATATATATATATATATATATATATATAAAATATAGGTACATGAGTTAAATTTTACAAGGAGCAAGTGTTAATGGTAAATGAGTTGAAATAAAATTCCTTAATATCTGATAATATATAAGTTTGTATAAAGAGGTTTTTTATGTCATTTAAAAGACTACAAATTCACTAATTACATCCCTAAATATAGAAAATACTAATTAAAAACTCAAAATTTCTATCATTGTTTGTTTCTAATATCCAGAATGTGCAGTGCAATGTTGTTGACTACCACGATATTTTCACGTGCATGCAATGTTGCAATTGCTTTAGCCGACAATATAATATAGTAATTTATTTAATTACTTAGTAATAATTCTATTTATTCACTCATTGCTGCATACGCTTGTAAAATCTATATGTGTGAGCTCGCATTTATAAAATTCTTAATTATAAAAGACTTACATCACTGAGTTACTCTCGTCGAGAAGATCTACTTTCATATGACATTAGCGACGACTTTTATGGTTTTGGCTTTTTACTTTTATTAAAACGATGTAATCCATATGATAAATAAAACCAGCGTCGCGAGCTCCATTTTTCCCATTTCTGCCTTTGCTTCCTTCTTTCTCTCCCTCTCTGCATATCTTTGAGCTCTACACAGCAGCCGTTCTCCTCCCAACCGACCAAAAAAAAAAAAAAAAAAGAAAATCCCTTTTCTTTTTCTCCCTCCTAAGTTTTCAAGTGAAAAAATCTTTCCCATAGAAGTCTGCCCCTCCTCTGCCGCTCCACTGCCGTTTGCTGCCTTCGCCGTCTCTGATGATCCATCTCTAATGCTGGTGGATTTTTGACTAGCTTACGTGAAGGCTTTCAGTGGGAATCATCGCGTAAGCTCTTGCCCTTCACGGTGGTTTTTGAAAAAATTGTCATGTAAGGTTCCAGTAAATCCCTTTCCCCCAACTCGATAAGCAAATGTAGAACGCAAACAGGCCCCCCAAAACATCCCCAAATGTCCAAAAACACAACCTCCCTTCGTCGTCGCCTCTTGTAAGTGTTTAGTTATATGATATTTTTATTTTTGATATTATTGATTAGGTTTTTGGTTTGTAAATTTATGAGTATAATAATTTATTTTGAAATTTATTGATATATATGATTAAATTGTAGATCAATTGGTATGATTAGTTTATGGATTTATGGATATGATTAGTTATTTGAATATGGCGGGTATGATTAATTTGTGAAAATTGTTGTCGATTTAGATATATTATTTAGATGGGTTGATTAATTGGGATGAAATTTGTGAAATTGTTTGTAATTGAATTTTATACTTTGATTTAAGATTTTTGAAATTGATAGAACATGGATCTAAGAACATATATTGACTAAACAATTTACAGATAGTGTGGAAGAATTTTTATTATTTGCCAAAAATCATGCCCAAGGAGATAAAATTCGGTGTCATTGTGTTGAATGTAGTAATCATTGATCTCATTCAGTTCAAATTGTAAGAGAATATTTATTTCAAGATGAGATTGTTTGTAGTTACCAAAGATGACATTTTTATGGTGAGTCTTTTTTCAATCTAACCTCAAAAAGTAAAGGAAAGGAACCTATTGTGGAGGAGGATAATATAGGTGATCATGACATTATAGTTTACATAGTAAATAATTTGGAATAATAATTTGTACCTCGTCTGAAGTTATTTGAGATAATGATGAATGATGCTGAGACACTCGTGTATGAGGAATGTATAAATTTCACAAAATTGTCCATTTTAATTGGATTAAGGAATTTGACGCGTTGGGTGGATGGTTAAATTCTACTTTCATAGATCTTTTGGAATTTCTAGGAAAGCTTAATATTGAAGGGTAATAAATTACCAACTAATACATATGAGGCTAAAAAGACTTTGAGTACTTTGAGAATGGAGTCTGGGAAAATACATGCTTGTAAATATGATTGTGTTCTTTATAGAAAGGAGTATAAGGACTTAAATAATTGCACAGTTTGTAAAGAGTCAAGGTGGAAGAAAGGAAGGGAGCTATGTAACGGTAAGAAAAGAAAGCCGATGAAGGTATTGTAGTACATTCCACCGGTACCATGTTTAAATGCAAAGCATGCCAATAATTTGACCATGGCATCATGATGAACAAGTTGATTGTGGTATACTTAGATATCCAGTAGATTCACTACAATAGAAGACTTTTGAAGCCGATCATCTCTACTTTAGTACGGATTCAAGAAATCTACATTTCGGTTTGTCAACATATGAAATGAACGAACATGGTAACATGAGTAGTAGGCATAGTACTTGGCCCGTAATACCTGTCAACTATAATCTCCGTCCATAAATGTGCATGAATTGAAGTTCTTAATGTTGACTCTATTGTTCTTGGGTCCTCATCCACTGGGGAATGATATTGAAGCTTACTTGGCGCCATTAATCAATGACCTAAAGAGCTTGTAGGAAAATGGAATCAAAGTTAGTAATGTTTACCAGAAAAAAATGTTCACACTCTGTGCAATGTTGATATGGACAATTAATGACTTCCTCGCATATAGAAATTTATCCAATTATTTGATGAAAAGTTATATTAGTTGTCTTATTTGTATGAATAAAACATCTTACAAACGATTAAAGAATGATAAGAAAACCGTTTTTTTTCCTATGGAAGATGGTTGCCCAAGAGATCATAATTACCGCAAACAAAGGAAAGCTTTTGATGATAACACCAAAGAAAAAGACCCTCCTTGGCCTTTGACGGGTGAATGAGTATTTGAAATGGTAAAGAATATAGAATTAGTACTTGGGAAGAGAAAGAAAAGTAGGGACAAGATAAAAATAGATAGACCTTTTAAGAAAAGATCAATATTTTACAAACTTCTATATTGGAAGACACTTTTCATTCATCATTGCTTAGGTGTTATGCATATTGGGAAAAGAAAGCTTGTGATTCAATAATCAGCATGTTGCTTGACATTTTGGGCAAGACTACAGATGGTTAAAAGCATGGTTGGATCTCATGAAGATAGAGATTAAGCCTAATTTGTTTTCCAAGAAAGAAGGGAACCGTACTTACCTCTGATGAAGCATACCTTATCAAGAGGGGAAAAGAGAATGCTTTGTGAATGGCTTGCTTCATTGAAAGTGGGACGGTTATTCTTAAACTTTAAAAAGTTGGTGTTAGTAAAAGATTTGAAATTTATTGCCATGAAAATACATGACAATGCAACAATTGCTACCATTTGCATTGCGAGGAGTTCTAGCAAAAGATGTACGATTTGCAATTATGAAGTTATCCTCATTCTTGAATTCAATATGCTTTAAGATCGTAGATACACGAATGCTAGATTCACCAAAATCAGAGTTGGTACAAACTTTGTGCATGCTTAAGAATTATTTTTCACCATCATTTTTGACAACATGGTTCATTTGACAGTTCACTTAGTTTGTAAAGTTAAGTTATGCAAACTGGTATATTTGAGATGGATGTACCCTTTTGAAATATATATGAAGGTTTTGAAAGGTTATATGAAGAACTGAAATAGGCTAGAGAGATATGCCATGGAAAGTTACTTAGTAGAGGAATCAGTTGAATTTTGCTCTGAGTACTTGTCTAATGTGGAACCAATAACGGTGGCAAAGAAAACAAATGTTGAGCCTAAAGAAGTATCTATGGCAATCTGTTAATGTAATTAGAAGCAATAAGAGCAAGCTTGTCTTTATGTCTTCTATAATGTTGACGAAGTGGAGCATTTCATTGGGGTTCACATGAAAGAATTAAAAGAGATAAGAGCAAGAAATAAAAAGTGGTTGTAAGATGAACATAACTAGGCCTTTTGGAAGTGGAGTATAATAGACATCTATGCGAAGTACTTTGTATCATGATATAAAAGTGTCTCATAAGCCTTAAGGGACCTAGCTAGAGGATCATCGTCGATAGTTACATGGTACACATCATATTTCATAAATGGTTGCACTTTCTATACTCTAAAAGAGATGAGAAGCATCCCGTCTGAAATATTGGTGTTACTCTTCGTACCGAAGTTATGCATATTTCTTTCGCAAAGGATAAGAAGCAAGTATCTAGGACCATGATAGCTACTGTTTATATAAAGGGTGTCGTAGAATCTCCAAGGCTTTGACGACATCTTTTACTTGTCGTTAAATAATTTAACGACACTAAACTATTGTCGTTAAAAAGAGACCTTTAATACGGCGTCTATATAAATGTTAATTATTGCTTTAAATGTCGTTAACGGTATGTTTGTTGGAGATGTTGTTGTATGTACTTTTCAACGGTATTTAAAAACTACATGTCGTAAATAACATGTCGTTAAAAGTAGTTTTTCTTGTTGTGTTGGTTGCTCAACTTCCTGCATCAGCTAAACCAAAACAAATTTTTTTATTCGCGCTTCGTCGTCCACATCCATCACATAAAAGAGACTTGTATTTTTGGCCTGTATTTGAACAAAGTAATCATGGATTGCCTCAGCATCCCGAACTCTAAGCCACAACCGTCTTGCCTTTTCAATATAATTTCTGTAGTCTTATTTGAAGAAGGGTACGTTATTATGACCTTCGGCCTCAACAACAAAAGACTAATAATTTTTAGCTATGCTTATACTTACACGATTATTCAATTCAAGTTTTCTTTAGGCACTTACACTTATCTCTCTCTCTGTTACACTAAAAACACGATTTTTACGGGATCAACTCATGATTATGCTCAAGCATCACAGAGCCAATCTTACATTCTCGATTTTCAAATATAGTTCCATTAATTTGAGCCTTGCACTCTAAAATTTTGTCCATGGATTTGGAGCAAAGTAATTTTGCTTTGTACATTTTGACTTCCTGCTTTTGAGCATGACAAAAAAACAAAATTCAATCTTCCATCCAAAGATGGACTTTTTTTTTTTTTTTTTTTCACTCCGAAGCCCTGTTGTCTTCCATATTGCCGATAATATTCATAAAGAGCATCTAACGATGGAAAATTCACACGAGGCTCAGGTACCTGTGGAAAAAGTGTGGCATCTTTTTAAGATCAATAAAAAATTAAAAAAAATAAATTTTCATAAATGTAATCTTTTAAGATTTACTTTTTATAAATGTCGTACATGTTAATTTGCGGCACAAGTTATTATATAATACAAATGATAGTGTAACAAAAACTTTTTTAAATATGACATAAATAAACACAACTTTTAAAAGTATAATATAACATATAATTTTCTGAAAAAAAAAAAAAAAACTATCAAAGGACAAGGAACACAAATAACAGGACAGGAAAAAAAAGGATGATAACCTTTTGGCATTCTAACAATCCCCCAATAATTTTAGGAAAAAAGAAAAAGAGTAAAAGTTACTGAAATATAAAAAAATACTAAAAAAAATTAAACAACTATAAAATAAAGAGAATCTCATAACAAGTATAAATACATTACTAATATACTATTATTGAGATTGATCTTTACCGATTAATTTGAAAACCCCACTTTGTATGTATCCTTCCGCTGTGAGCTTCTCCTCCTTTTTTTTTCCCCCTCTTTCAGATGGAGCTGAAGAAATGGCGCCATCTCAATGCTAATATCTTGGCTTCTTGTACACGCTTTTGGCCTTTCTTTTTTTCATTTTAATTTAAAAATTGAGAGTAGTAAGTCACTGGCCTATTAACTTTTAAAAGCATCTAGTGCTTTGAGAGCCACACATTGGGACTGCCCCATAGGATGGGGTTTTTTCCCCATCGGGACCAATAGGATTACTCATGATCTCACGTGGCGTCTACAAGATGTCGATTAACATTATTGACTGAAGGGTTTGACTGGTCAACATTTGACCCTGTCACCCGAATTTGAGAGGCATGCACTTATCTTTTCCGGCCTATTTTGGAGGTTTCCAAAAAGTTTGCGACATAGTTACAAGACGATATTCTGAAGCTATACATATTTTGAACATTTGGTTGCTAAATTTTGCGAGTCTTTTTGGGAAACATACATTAAGAATTTTAATATGTATAAAAGTGTGCGAAAATATTGTATGGTGTAAGGGAGTGATGCATGATGAACCATTCTTTATGGCATTATGTGTTTGATAAAATTATATATATATTTGACAAGTGTGTTCAATTGAAAGTAGAAACTTTTTTCTTGAAAGTTTACAATTGTACAGGAACCTTATACTTCAAAATTGTGATTAAAATTTTCATTGACTTCGGTTTTAGGTCGCGATAACTTATCATGAGACGATATAAATTGACACGTGTATTATGATATGAAAAAAAATACTAACCCCAACAATATCATTGATATATTCATTTGCATAATCTTCTGTTCTTTTTCTATGCCTAGCTAGAACATTCCATGGTCTAATGCAAACGTGTTGAACTCTAATTATCCAATATATAGAAGCAGGCTAACTAAAGAATGGGCTTGGGATGGGTGTCAAGTACTTTCAATGCGCCTAATATAATTGATTCTCAAACTGCAATATTGATCAAATTATGTACAGGTTATAATTTCTACCCCCTATTTTCTTTAGTTTGGTGGAAATATCATAAAAAAATATTAGAATAATTTTCTTTGGAAAAACGATCATTGAATTAGTAAGCGCTTGTTAATAAATGGCCGCCCACATTGCTGCATGGGGCGTTTTCTGGAATTCTATATTTGATCAATCAATACAAAGGCAAATCAAACATATGAGTACCTTATGGACCAACTCATACAGTTGACCATGCAAGTAGCGCAGAAATATTCTACTTTATACACACACATATATACTGTATCTAAATTAGCCGATCTTCTGCCTAAAGTTTGGTACGTAAACTTTTAGCATCGTTGATGTGGTGCGTTTGAAATATAGTTAGAACAATTTTAATATTGCATGTAAGAGTTATATATTATAGCATATTTTTATTTTACACTATAATGTATGAGAGCTTTATACTGTAATAGTTGGAATAACATTTTTTGAATTACGAGGTTGTTAAACGCTCTTTGCATCGTTTTTCTTTCCTCGGCCTCTCCTAATCTGTCTAGAACTTGCATTGTCTTGAAGTCAATTACATGGTATATATATATGTGTGTGTGTGTGTATTAGGTCGAGTATGTATATCCCATTATAAGAAAAACAACGCCAATTCATATTATAGCACAATAATATACGCGCATATATAGCCTGTAGTAGCTCAGACTCTGATGATAATTCTCGACCTATTTCAAAGTCAAAACATCCTTATACAGATTAAATTTCTCCTTACTCTAATTAAAGTTGTACATCTTTAGACAAATTGATTAATTAACTTATATTTGATTGTACTTGTTCAAATTCTTTAATTATATAGTCATCAACTCACTAGTAAAGAAGCACAAAACTTTTCTTTTTGCTAGCTAGATTTGACCAAGCATCATTCTCACTTTTTTTAAACTCATTTTGCAAGGATCAACATGCATATATAGTAATTCATATCCGAACTTTAATATTATTAATTAGGAATTTATAATAAATCATATATATAATAAATGATCAAATTGGGTGACGACTTGACTTTTCTATTTGGTTTAAAACAGCTGGAAGTATGAACTGTCGCTAACAGTTTTGAATTCTTGGCGTCACATGTAATTTACAAGCACTTAATTGGTGTGTGTATATATATATATATATATATATATTTATATATATATGAGCTTGCTTCTAATGTTTACGTAATTCAATGATTATATATTGAAAATGACATGTTTTAACATTAATGACGTGACATAATAAGAATTTAACCCTATTAATTATTATTATTTTTTTAACCAACTATCAACTTTACTATACAACTATTAGATTTACATTAGACGACTAATAATGATGGTACCTCTTGAAAACGTGAACGTAACTATTGAATATATATCGCGACTAGGCTAACCTCTCTGACTTTCCGAAAAAATATCAGCTTGCTTGATTTGTAGAAATACAAATGAAGCAACGAGAGATAATTTGTGAGTGTGTATTCATATTGACAAAGGTACGTACGTAGTGATTAAGCCATTGATATAATATCTTCTTATAAATTAAGCTACGTATCTATCTAGCATATATTCTTTTTGAAAAACAATAATCAGTTTATTTATATTATTTACTTACTACCATAGAGAAGCATTATATATTTATGCGTTATTTCAGTACTAGATATGGACGGCTACACAAAGTTTGAACACATTACATATATCATGATATTCGTGTGTGTGTTTGCCAGTTGTTGCATATAAAACAAAATACAACAAGTGACTTTTGAAAACTATCTGACCTACATACACGACTCTTTTTCACAAAACTGTAGGTAGATGTTTCCGTTGTTCCTTTTTAGTATACTATTTACCGTTACAAATCTTAATTTTACCGAAAGGAAATGAAAAAAGTATAAAGGAAAATAAGAAGGAAAATAAACATAAAAAATTTATAATAATTTACTTTTAATATGAGAGTTACGTTTACTTTTTAACAGCTACAAAAAAATCATGATAATAATAAAAAAGTTTACAAGAGAATAAAAAAATGCTCAATTTTTTGTGCTCTCTCTAGCCTTTCACATTACCTAAAATCGACACTCTCTCTTATATATATAAGAAAATTAGAACAACTGAAGCTATAAGTGTAAAATCCCTTGTAATCTGCTAAGATTTATCACAACATTAAATTAGGTTCTACAAGTTAACACGTACGATACATACACGTTGAGCTGTAATTGAAATTTTTATAGCCTAATATATGATGAACAACAACATGCATAACTAAAAATAGAATAAAGAACTTTGCTTGGAGATTTTATAGTCTCAGTTTAAAGTTTATATTTAATCATAGAAAAACATGAAACATATTTATATAGGATAATAAAAAAAAAAAAGTAAAATGAGTCGAAACTTAAAAAAGGAAAGGAAAAAATGTAAAACACCTAAAACTCACTGTCTTGTATAAGAATGGAAAGAACAGTAATCACATATAAAAAAAAGGGAGTGGGAACTTAAAAAAGAAGTGAAAAATAAAGGTAACCATTTAAAACTCACCGTTTTAACTATTAGAGTAGTCACATATCCATTCTTTTATATATATTTGGCATTTAGGATATCGCCGAACCTTATTTTTATATTTTTAGGGCATTCACCAATCACTGAACTTGATTTGGTGCATATATATTCTACCAAAAACAAACTTAATTTGTACTTGATGCTTATATATATATATATATATATATATATATATATATATTACACAATTCTACGGGAGCTTATACTAAGAGCATAACTATACTCCAGATGAATATATTATTCTGGTATTTTGTAATTGACGAGATCAATTAGGATTTGCAAACCTACATAAACCTCCTCATATGTAATTAGTTTAGAAAGTAACTTACGATTGTGATTGTCTCAATCTCCCTTGATTTACTAAAATATCCATGTCAATAATTTTTAAGACAAATGTTGTATTCAGTCCTTAGAAATACGTTTTTCTAATTTTTGACATTTTTTCTACTATAAAAAACTGTACTTTTAATTACAACAATTTTTAGTAAAACTATTGGTCACAACATTTGTTGTGATTAATATAGAATTAGTCATAAACTTTAGTTTAAAGTTTTAGTCACAATAAAAATTGAACTAATGTTTTCTCTAAAGGAATTTCTCTAAAGGACAATGTTTTCGATTCAAAACAGAGAAAAAAAAGGGATAAGCAATCTAATGTTCATGTATATGAAGGAAGAGAAAACAAACGCTGAAAATTTAGTTCTTAACGTCATTTTGATTGATTATGAACAAAATATTCACCAACAGGCACAAAATTGTGAAGATATAAATAATGTGTTTCAATAATTCTTCGTGGAAATAGTTAATGACGAAAATAAAATTCTTAGTTTTCTAGGTTAATGTATTTAGCTTACAATGCTTTTCAGAAAAGGAAAATCTCCATCTAATTCTGTGAATCAAAGTTTAAGCGTATTTTTTAGCCAAAAAAAGGTTCAAGCGTATTTATATCTAGGCATAAGCATGTAATTTAGACGAATTTCTTTAGCAAAATTTCTTTTGGCGACGGTGTTGGATCGTGCCCGAACATCTACCTAACTATAGAATATTAATCAGAATATATACGCACAAGGTGCTCCATTTTCTATATTTAGCTGTTGAGTTGACTTTGTACATAGGCTGATACACACTATTTTCCAAGTCAAAGTTTTATATTGATCATAAAACTCTAAATCCTATTCCTTCATTTTTTAAGATCCAAGTTTTTTTATAGAACACCGACAGAGTTGAACACACCATATTGTGAGATCTATAAGCGGCATTCATTATTTATTGACTGTGGTGTTTAATATTTGTAATGCTTTAAATTATTTTTCTTAAAAGAAAAAGATTTTTATGATGGGTCTTGATAAAATGACCTATATAAAGTTAGGAATATGCTTTTCATTCATAAAATTTGTAAGAAAATAAATTTAAAGAGATCAGATAATTAAAAACAGAGCCTTCTCAGTGAGATTTGGATGGTAGAAAGACCATAAAAATAAGAAAAATAAAATAATATAGGTGAGAATCATTCAACCAGAACTTCTATCGCATTGTCTAACACGCTTTTGCCCCGACCACGTAACGTATGTCCTTTGAAAGCAAGTACAGGTGAGAGAGAGAGAAAGAAGAAAAAAAAAAAAAAACACAAACAAACAAACAAAACGGTCCATTTACATAAGATTTTGACTTTTCTGTACGACGAGTTTAGGGAATGCGTTACTGCAAAACTTCCAAGGGGTCAAATATATGTATTCGGCTTCTCATTTTATGACAAATTTACGCATTTGTCAGTTTTAATCAATTATATATTGAACTCTACAATGTCTGATCTTAGACTTGACATTGAAACCTCACGTAATTTTACATGATAGTTTTTCTTAAAAATACGTAACTAGTTATTAGCCATATCATTAGTGATATGTAGTTTACATTTTTCATTTATGAGATTCACTGGTCATGTACTTTAACATTTGTCATGTATTACATTCTAGTACTGTTCAAACTACTATTCTAAAACCTTCCATTTTTTCAGGTTTAGATCCATAAGCAAATTGTGACAGAATTTAATATATAAATGTCTCATGGGACATAGAAAAATATTGTTTGTTTAATTAAGTAATGCTTCGTATTGTTAATGTATTTGGGGCTTAGAATTTGAACTATGTCAAAATAACAGACTGGCAAAAGATACTGTATATTTCTCTTCTTATTTATATACATAAATGCTAATGTCAGATCGCAGCTTATACAGAGAGTATATATCCGAATTAACATTCAAATAACATTGATGAAAAAACCAAAATCAACCTCTCAAACTTCATCCATCTTCCTATATTTATATATAGCTCTAAGTTTTCCTTTTAATTTGTTTTTTTTTTCTTTTGCTTAATTTCTGCCAAACAAAGTCTAAGGTTTAAATGACAATCTTATCAACTAATCAAATTTATGTGAGCTTCCTGGTCAGTTCTTCAACGTTGACAAATGAGGCACAACCCACCAACTTAATTACGAGTAAACAAATATTATCACACACTTGGCTTCATGAGGACCACTACGATTAAAAAAGAAAAAGATGCCCTAATTAATTAATCAAAACTGATGCATGTTTTTCCTATAAATAGTAATCCAAAATCATCCAAATCTTCAATTCATCAAGCAACTACACAACAATATTCCTCATATCACCATCTCAAATAATTGATGTCCTTATCAAACATGGCAAAACAATTTTTGTCCTATTTCCTCAACATCACATTTCTCATTCTCTTGGCATCTCCACCTCATGCACATGCAATCTCGAGAGAGAACATTTGCAAGTCCACAAGATTTCCTTCCTATTGCTCATCAGTTCTCCCCAACAACGACGCCGGTGTTCAAGATTTCGGCCGAGTTTCTCTCCGAAAGTCGCTTTCTCAGTCCCAAAACTTCCTAAACTCCATCAACAATTATCTCCGGCGTAACTCGGCCTCCTTGTCACAGCCCACAATCCGGGCTCTTTACGATTGCCAGGAACTCCTCTCCTTCAACGTTGACTTGCTAGCAAATGCGATCGGAACCCTAAATAAGACAAGTAAGCTCCTTCCGACCTTGGAAGCCGACGACCTCCAAACCCACCTTAGCACTGTCATGACCAACCTCCAGACCTGCTCGGAGGGTCTGGAGATGTCGCCTTCGGTCAAAAACGACCTATCACAGTCGTTATCTGACGATTCAAAACTGCACAGTATCTCTTTGGCTCTCTGCACCCAGGGTTGGGTCCCGAAGCAAAGAGACTCGGAGTCACAGCAGCCGAGGAGGCATCGGGTGTCCTTAAAAGGACGACTGCCAATGAAGATGTCCGACCGAGTCAAGGCAGTCTACGACTGGGTGCGGAACCACCGGAGGAGGAAGCTTCTACCGGCGGGGTCCGAGGAGGTTGTGGTGAAGGACATTGTGGTTGTGAATAAGAAAGGGTATGGAAACTTTACTACTATCAATGAAGCGATTGCGGTGGCGCCGAACAACTTGGCAGCTTCCGGTGGATACTTCTTGATATACGTCACTGCCGGTGTCTATGAAGAGTATGTTTCGATTGCGAGTAATAAGAAGTACTTGTTCTTGCTTGGAGATGGGATTAATCAGACCATCATCACCGGAAACCACAGCGTTGGCGATGGGTGGACTACTTTCGACTCTGCAACTCTGAGTAACACTCTCTCTCTCTACAACTTGCTTTTCTTCTTTTATTCAGTTTCTTCTTTATGAAGGAAACCTTCTCTTTTAACCTTAACGAGATAACACTTATGATCACAGACGCGAAACTCACACATTCTATGCAGAAACCAAAAACAGAGTAAAAACAACGATAAATGTCTCTTGCTTCTATAAAATAAAAATAAAATAAATGTCTCATGCCAAAATAGTCTAATTGAAACTGAAGAGCTATTTGTTAATCAGTTGAAAGATTTATTGAAATAAAAAAATATTAAAGATTTGTGAGTATTTCATGCCAACTTATCTTCGACTCAAAAAGAATTTTATGATTTTTTTTTTTCCCAAATAATGTTTTGGCAGATGAGTTTTCGACTATATTTATACATCACTGTCTGAACTAACATATAAATAGCCTTTTAAAGAACACGAATTAAATACGTATCAGGTTTTTAGCTAGTGCTATGTAGGGGTACTATGTCATGAGTATGAGTTCGCTGAAATCGTAGTACTTATAAATCACGTATAAAATAAATAACCTTTACTCAAAATGGATCTCAAGATTAGAGGTAAAAGTCACGTATTATTCGGTCAATAGTAGCCAACTGATAATATTGATAAGCATTCTTAGTCGACCAAAATTTGTAAATGACTCATTTAAATATACCACGTCCACTAAAATGTAAAACTTTTAGATTAACCCCTAAAGAATTAAGAACAAAAGTTATCAATCCTGTACAATCTATAATATTGATACATTGTCGTTTATTATATCTATATACTACTAACATAGTACATTTGCATTATTTTTGCAGTCGTGACCGGGCAAGGCTTCCTTGCTGTGGACTTAACCGTGCGCAACACCGCGGGGCCAAGCAAAGGACAGGCAGTGGCGCTGCGCAGCGGTGCCGACCTCTCGACATTTTACAGGTGCAGCTTTGAGGCCTACCAAGACACCCTCTACACCCACTCCCAGCGGCAGTTCTACCGCGAATGTGACATCTACGGCACAGTCGACTTCATCTTTGGCAACGCTGCCGTCGTCTTTCAGAACTGCAACATCTATCCCCGGCTCCCCAACCAGGGCCAGTTCAACACCATCACTGCCCAGGGCCGGACCGATCCCAACCAGAACACCGGTACGTCCATCCAAAACTGCACCGTCCGACCCTCCGCTGACCTCGCCGCAAGCAAAGGCACGACCAAGACCTATTTGGGCAGGCCCTGGAAGGAATACTCTCGGACGGTTTTCATGCAGTCGTTCCTTGATAGTTTTATTAACCCGGCGGGTTGGCACGAGTGGAGCGGGGATTATGCGCTGAGCACCTTGTACTATGCCGAGTATGCGAATCGGGGTCCGGGTTCGAACACGACAAGTCGGGTCACATGGCTGGGTTACCATTTAATTGGCCGCACGGAGGCGGCGAATTTCACGGTGTCGACGTTTCTGGCTGGGGATAATTGGATACCGAAGACGGGTGTACCTTATACTCCTGGGTTGTAAATTGAAATTAATGATTGAAATTGTTTTTGTTTTTAGTTTTTTTTTTGTTTTGTCTTTTTGTTGTTTTTTGTGATGATGGAGCTTGAATAACTTGTAACGTGCATGGAGCAAGGTTAATCTAATGACATAATTGTTCTTTTTGTTTATGGAGTTTGTTTTTCATTTTCATGAGATTTTCTTTCTCCTTTTTTTTTTTTGTATAACTTAAGAGTGTGCATGGAAATGATTCAATGAACTTTCCTCTAAAAAACAAAAGAATGATTCGGTGAACCTATTTTCGTGGAAAAAAAATGGACCAACGATAAGATGGACACCAAAAAGAAAAATGTTTGTTGTATGTCATACTTTAACCTCGCTTTAAAATGATTGTCGTTCACTCCTTTATTGTCGTTTTTCTTTTTTTCCTCATTTCCAATTTAGTGGTCGTTTTTAATTACTTTCGTCGTTTTTCATATTGGTTATCGTTATTGAGTTGGGACTTCTTGGCGTATAAGTAGTAAGTTCTAACCTTATTTTCGCGGTTTCCTCCGGTTGTCGCTTTCTTTTTTATTAATGTTTCGTCCATGTTTTTGTTTTTTCGTTATTTCTAAATATATATATTTTTTAGGGGACTGCGTTATTTATATTTAATTAAGTTGGTTGTCGTTGTTATCGTTTGACGTTAGTCACTGTTTTTCATTGTTGTTGTCGTATCTCATCATTATTTGATAATGCAGGATCAACTTGATAATTATCACTTTTGTAGTATCCTCCACTTCTATGAAAAAAAATTTAAAATATATCAGTTTTAGGCAATAAAAAGAGAGAAAGGAGAGAGAAAGAGGCGTGAGGAGAGAGAGGTAAGAGTGTAAAACATTTAGTAAAGGAAGAGAGAAGGAGTTAGGTGGTGAGATCTTTTATAAGGGTAATTTAAATATATTGATGTTAAAATTAGATGAATCAAAGGTTTGAAAAAAAAAGTACAAAATATTAGTAGCATTAAAGAAGTTATATATGATCTCATTTTCTCAATAAATGTTCACTTTAATCTCTTTTCTCTTTTTTTTTTTTTTTTTTTAAAAAATCAACTGCATGAAATGAAGTGTGAGTTGTAAACTTATAATTTTTTTATTATTAGGTGTTCAAAACTTATCCGGTCACTTAAATCTGAAAATTGTATTTACTAGTCAAAAGGTAATATATGATTTTTATTTTTTAAAGTAGAAACTGTTGTTGTTGAGAGGATAATTGTCACTTAGAATAACAAATTCTATGAAGTACCAAATTAGCTCACCATCAACAGTAAGAGCATAAGTAGCCATCTATGCACACGACAAAGCTTAGTTCCTGAAAAAGATGATAATAAGCTAGATATGTCTGCCAATATAAGTCCAAATCCAAATCTATTACAAGATTTAGAACAACGATTAATAGCTACATCGGACTCAGCAAATTGAACATTTAGATCCACATCAATAACCCTCAAAAGACTAATGGAAGTAGCGCTCGTTTCAGCTTCATGAGCAATAAACAGACCATATTTTTTTGCAAGAGCTGCGATAACATAGCCTTCAGAATCTCTTGTTAACTACTCATATTCCCATAATTTTATTCTTAAAGGAAATAAAAGCATCAACATTGAGTTTGTTGCAAAAATGATTTGACGGCACCCAATTAGCATTTTGACGAGGGCGATAATATTAGAATGAGAGAGAATTTGTTTATGGTTAGCATTGGAGAAATCTGAAAGGTAAACCATGACCCATTCTACTAATAGAAATGTGGAACAAATAGAAAGACCAAGCAAATGCTTATTACGCTCAGTCCAAATTGCCCAAGATAGATAGAAAAAAGTTCCATTTTTTTTACTGAAAGACTTGGCTAAAGAAAGGATATTTGAGTATGATAATCGAAAGAGAGAAGAAAAAAGCAAGTGAAAAGGGGAAGAGTTCTAGACTTCAGTTTTGCAAACTTACAATGAATAAGGACATGCCTAATAGATTCCCAAGTGTTTAAACATAAAGAACAATTTGCAGAAGGAATAATAATCTTTGGAAAGAAGCCAACAGTAGTGGACAAGGCTTCATGATATGCTCTTCAAGAGAAAAATTTAACTTTATTTGAGAGAGAAAGTGATTAGAAAAATTCCACCATTTGATCATCGGAGCAAGATCAGAAGATGAAGCAGAATTATGATCAATGGCAACTGTGAATTAATAACCAGAATTAACTTGTAATTTATGAAGTGCCAAATATGACGATCAGGAACCCGTCGAATACTTAAGGGAATGGTTGAGATTCTTTCCCTATCAATAGGAGAAAAAAGATGCTGAAGTAGTACCTGATTCCAAACTCCAGGGCTGATAATTAGGTCTGAAACTTTGAGGTCATTGTGGTTAGGATTCCCCAGCAAAGGCTTAAATGAGGTTGAGCCTGAGAATAAAAAAAGAACATTAAAACATTGAAAATAAATTTATTAAACTATAACATGGTATTAGACGATATAGTAAGAGAATGATTAAATAATTAAATAACACGTATTAAGTAAGAGAATTGATATTTGGCTCCGGTTTTTTGGCTGCGGATAGGAGCTCCACATGACGCGGAGTCTATGTTTATCTCTCTAAAAGATGCGAAAGTTGGGTTTGTGATTGTCATTATTATGGTTTCTTTGTCTAATAACCTTTTTTTTTTCTCCAATAAAACCGTTCCTGCATTCTTTCGAATGAAAGATAGAAAAGGGCATGGAGGATGGAGGGAGCAGGGAGGCCTAGCTTTTTTTGTTTTTTGTTTTAAATATAGTTGTTTAAAAATTAATCAACCTGTCCCCCTTCTTTTGATTTTTATGCTTATTTTTTTATTGAATTTATTATTAATTTTGAGAGAAAATTGAAATTTATAAAAATTATTTTGTTAGTTTGTTGTGTTCTATAAAATGTTTATATACAATTGGAGTTTTAGAATAAAGTGCTAATACAATGTTTTTTTGAAATCATGTGAGTAGATGAAATGATGGGCAAACTAAATAGGATTTAGAGTATCTAAAGTCTTAAAATTTATTTTTAGATTTGAATTACTATTCTTCATGGGGAAGCTAACAATTGAAGCATTTTTAAAAGAAAAATAGTCAAGATCAACAATTAGGAGAAGATGGCTGTGGAGAGAAACATTCATGCATCTTGACTTACATCACAATCTCAGCTAAAATAAATTAAAACATAACAATAACAATAACAATAACAACAACAACAACAATAATAATAATAATAATAATAATAATAATAATAATAATGAAACAAACTATACAAATATTTATACTAAAAACACACATTAAAATAATTCATAGAGAGCTTAAAAAGAATCCGAAATTGTAGACAAGCTTGGTAGGTCCTCTCATAAACAACTATTCTCTCTCAAAATACAAACATTCAAAACAAATAATACACATATATCTTACGGAGTATTCCCACAATTGACTTTAGTATTTCCATAAAACATTAATAGAATCCAATATATTATAGACATGATATGGATATGTTTCAAGAGTAAAAACACCCCGTGTAATCAACTATCCTAATCATGTATATATAGAGAATACAGGGGCATCGATAAATAAAAGATCGGATCTTAAACAAGATGTGTTTTAAGAATTTACTTCGTAATATCAGCTATCCTAATACTAGAGTCAATGAATCTAAAGGTTTTAACAATAACATGTCACAAAAAAAAATATAAGATACGAAAAAGAGCACTTATTCAAGACACAAGAAATATAGATGCACATGCTGTGGGAAAAACCAAAAGATTACAAAGGGAGGTTCAAATCCAATGGCTGCTTCCTGCTTTCTTTTTTCTAATCAAGCTTGGACATTGCAGTGTTAGACTCTAGATGAATAACTTGCATTTTGTCAAGTAGCTTTTTAGGTGTTGAAGCAGTAACAAAGATTTATCTTCTCGACTCTACAATAAAAGTTTTGTTCCACAGTATAATTTAAAAGCTTTCAAAGATCGTCATAAAAACCATCTACATTCAAAAGACCCACGGATTTGAAGTGAATGCCTAATTGATTCCTACTAGCAACTACGAATATCTTCTCAAGGGTGCCGCCTAAACTACCACGTAATGTTATAAAAGCATTAGAGTTATTGATCATAACTTTAAGACGCTCAGGGATATCCAAAACTCTCTTTTCCTTACCTATGATTTTTCCACAGAGGTTTCTTTCAACTAAGAGATGAGGGATAATCCATATATCATGGCTACCCTAGAATTTGTTGCTATTGATATATTAACCATTAACCCTAAACTATCTTCCCATAAATTAGGTTAATCTTTCTACGTGTTAAGATTTGTCCTAAGTGCTCTATGGCTTTTAAGTATACTTTATCTTTACCAAGACTAGAACCATAAAAGATACAAATTGTTTTGATTTTCTTAGATAAATGTGAGAAAGACATATTTGGTTTCCAAAACAGACTGACTTCTGTTTTTTTAACTATTTGGTTTTTTTTTTTTTTTTGCGTTTTTGTTTTAAGTCTATTCTGCCTAAACACTGAGTCCAAAACGAGATCTTAAAGTAGTTGGAAATGGAAAAAAACTAAGGAGTTATGATAGTTAAGTGATGGCAAATTAATTTACAATCTAAACAAAATATGTGCAAACAAGAAAAGAACATAAGATATGATATTGTATAGATGAAACATAACAAAATAAGATATGGACATGTTAGAAAAATTTGAATCAAATCTAAAAAACTTCGACAAAGTAAATATGCAATCCGATCGACTATTGAAAAGCGAGACTCAAACTGTATAATTTTTTACAATTGAAAATAAAATGACAAAAGAAAATTTAACACGCTTGTAGACTTTTTAACAAATGTGTTCCGAATCTAAAAAATTGACATTAGCGATAAATTATTGTAAAACTTTTGAAAAATGAGACAGATCTTGAAACGTCTAAATAAGATTCAAAAATTTCAATCATGTTACAATACAATATGTCGTACATCTCACAAGATAATATTTTTTGAAAAGAAAACAATAAAATAAAAATAAGACGCTAATCATTTAACACATCTAAAAACAAACAAATACTCAAAACACAAAAAGACATTTCCTTTAAATAAAGTAGACGCATATTATTAAACACCCACTACACTGATTTCAAGACAACCCAACCCTCAAATGACCTCTACGGATCGAGGGTTTTCTTCTCATCTAATTTTTTTAAAATATGGCAAACAAGGTCTTTAAATGTCATATTCCTTAGGCATTGTCTTTTTGCATAAAATTTGGACCAGAGTTTAAAAATTGCACCTTGGACATATCCACTCAGATGTTTCTGAAGAGAAATATAGAAGTTATCCAAGTTCTTTTTAGAAGGTTCATCCTTATAGAAAATTGATTTTATCTTCTCTATTTACTGACATAAATCCAGGCAAAGTAAATTTACCATTACAGTTCTGTCATCCACATTTGTTAGGTGTGGCCTTGATGGCACAGGCTCTTCTTTTTATCATACTATGACTAGTACCCATACCTGGTACGCCAAAGTTTTGATTGAAGTCATTTGGTCGAATATTTCCTTCTATCAGTATTTTCACATTTTTGGGGATGCCAAAACGCATGAGAATCTATAGTCGAGTGATCCTAGACTTGTATTTATTCCTAAGAACTTTCTAGGAGAGTGATGGGAAGTATTTTCTTAGGTGCTGTTACTTTGGGTCCATGGTAAAAAGAAATAAAAAGAAAGAAAAAAAAGAAAAAATAAAAATCGAGATAGAAGCTTGTTAGTGCTTTCTTAGAATTTGTAGGAGATTTGAGGCTTGATGGGTAATTTGGATGAGGATTGAGAAGAATAGAGGTAGAAACTAAAGGATTATGGAAAATTTTTAGAGAGAAAGAAGAAGATCTAGAGAGAAAGGAAAGGATTTAAGAGTTAGAGAGATGAAAATTTAAAGAGAGCATGAAATTGGAGAAATGAGTTCTAATGCATAGTAAATGTATATATAGACAAGGAATGGACACTGAGTTTGACACATGTGCAAGGTTGAGGGACCGTAAAGATCGTGGGCTAATTTAAAATTGGACTAGTCTATTGTGATTTGGGCATCTACCGGCCTAAAATAAGTGTGTCCTTTTATCGGCTATGTCTGATTCTGTGTCGCGTTCTATTTCCTACTTTCCTCATTGTAAGTGCTAACTTTTGTCTTTTTTTTGTCTCAATTAAGAATTAAGATGTTTGGTTCCTCTACATTCTGATGATATAAGCAATTCAGTTTTAGCCTCTGCCATCAAGATTCTTCTCAAATCTTTTTAGGTGCACTAAGATATGCTTGGCCAATATTTGCTGATCACTAGACATCACACACTTGAAAATTAAGGACAATTTTTTTTTTCCAAAAACCTTTTTTATATTTTTATTTTATATTTAGGATTTCTAAGGTGGTACTAAAAAAAAAACATAATAACAGGAGTGTCTAGTAATATAGTATAAAAAGTTAGAATCAAAACACTATAGCATAACATTTGCTTTATACTTTAGTATATAAGAGCTTTAAACTGTAATAGTTGAAAGTTTCAGCTAGGTTTTCCACACAAAAACTATTAGTAAAAAGAAATGGTTTGACTAGACCCAACCACGATAGAGTCCATGCCCTAAAAAGAGCCATGTATTCATCGTATCCTTTCTTTTGCTTCATACATGTTTGTTCTTGATGAGAAGAAGCCAACAAGATGCCATAAATTTGAGATTTTTAAATGGTGCGCGTGTTAGTGGTGGGAGCAGCCCCCCTTCTTTATTATGTGCCACTTGACTGCTACTGAGTAAGTCTGGACCCATTCTTGTCAACTTGAGGCTCCCATTGAAGATTCTTCGCTTGTTCTTTTCCTTGCATTGTCCTATGATATTGAACATTGCACCCCATCTGAATAATCTAAGCTAGCTAGTAAAAGAGAACTATGTGTTTGGCATAGTTATTAGAACGATTGGTTAAAACCGTAAATGCTGTAACATGTGAGAGCTTTACATTGTAGCAGCATTTTTACTTTTACTGCAATATGTAAGAGTTTTACACTGCTTTTAACTGAAAAATTAGTTAGAACTAAGAATCAACTAATGCCAAACAGGTAGAGTTTCTCTAGTAATTCCAATGAAAATTTTTAAAGCAAAACTTTATCTGGAGTACTCTCAAATGGTTGAAATTATAAGACAATTGTAAAGAAATGATTCATAAGACTAATGTACCTTTGAAACGGTTGAATATTAATAATTCAGTCGCACATACTTTGACGGCCATCAGAAATTTGAGTGGTGCAATGACAAAGCACAACTCAAAACTACCGCCAATCACTACTTGGCAATACGACAGGTTCAAGGCTCAAGTTTTCGATGTAACATTTGCATTAATTATACATTGACTTCGTTGTATTCTATTGGAACAAAATTGTGCATAACTAGTATCCTTTTTAAAAATAATAATAATAAAACTAGAGGTCATTAATTTTAATTTTAGTTTCTGAAAAAGCAAAAAGAGGTAAATCTTGGTATTTAATCCTGGTCAAAATAATTGATAAGATAGGATAATATGCATCTTTTGAGAGATTTTGTAAATCTGACCACTTCAAGATAAATTGATCAGTACAAAGTTCACCCCCATGCTTCATCCAACTTCAATAGCAGCTCTAGTCAATGTTTGAGGTTAAATTCTCTTATAATTAGTGGTTATTTATGACTATTTTTTAGTATGTATCTTGTTTGATTTGAAATGAAATTTTATATTAAAACGTGTGCACATACACACACAAAAAATGAAAATTTTAAAGCATTTTTTGATAAAAATCTCAAGGTTTAGGAAATAATGAGTTGACAATTTTTTGAAAAATGGTAATTAGTGATTGATTGATTGATTTATAATGGTCAATTACTAATTCTTATAAGTGATTAAGTTTAGCCAGTATTTTATGGGTCAACCACCGATTGACTTAATAGTTGTCAGTCAATGATTAACCAATTATTGGTTCTTTTAAGAAAAATTCTCAATTTTTTTAAAAGAGCAAGCCAAAATTGATCACCCACTAGAAATGTCAAAATAGGCTAGGACTGGTGGAATAGTATGGACATGACACGTTAGAAAATATGTACGATATGATACGATACGATTATTAAATAGACTAGCTTAGAACGTTTATTAAATAGGTCGGGCTTAACACGATTTTTGGGCATGAAACATGTTAGAGCATGCCACACTAAGAACATGGTACGGGCACGAGCACGGACATGATAAGCAACACGACAATGGCATGACATTATTGCTATTTTATTGTGTACTTTTAACAATTTACACGTAAGAATTTTTTTTTTATATTTTACTTGATCATAAGTTAAAATGTCAATTGTGTATGATACTTATGTTCTTTGTTTATCTATAGTTTGCTATTGAACACAATTAAAGCACAAACATGTTAAGAGCATAACATAGATATAAATAATTCATGAGCCAAGCTTGACGTCATAAATAAAAAATAAGCATAACACAACATGACACGTCAAATAAATAGGCCGATTTAGGCATGGACACGTTTAGACCCAATTTAAATAGACTAGGACTAAGTCAGACGTGCACGTTTGACATCTCCACTACCCCCACTTAATCTCTTCAAGAAAGCTAAGACCAATATGTTATTTTTAGGAAATAAAGCAATATGTTTTTATTAAATTTTATTAGATTCGTCCATAGAGAAAAATTAGTTTTGTATACATATTATTGGATATGATTGAACATAATTTCCACCAAAGATACTCACAGAAAATTAAGTGGGTTTTTTTTTTGTGTTGGGGGGACCGATTGTTTATTTTTAACTTTAAAAAGACACATCGTTTTTTTTTTAAAAAAAAATTTTTTGAAGTTGACTCTGTGTCAAAATGTCCCTAGATTAGTTCCCAAAACTTGACGTGTGTCTTAGAGGAAAAATTACATCTTCTTTCTATTTTTTAAAACTGTCATTTTTAATTTATTTTTTTAATTAATTTTTGAATTGATATTTTTGTTCTTACATTAAAAACCAGATCTGATCTTTTATCTTGTTTTCTGTCCTCTCTCTCTCTCCAACGCAGTTTCTCTCTTTCTCTCTCCCATGTCTGCTCCCGTTCTCCTCTCTCTCTTCATTTCCCACGGCCACTCCTCTTCATCACCATCCCCAAACAAAACTCCACTTCCTTCTCTTCATCGGAGCAGTACTCCAGCGACAGCAACTTCGACGCCAACGTCGTGATGGTCCTCTCCGTCCTCCCTCATCCGTTGTGCGTTGCATTGCTCGAGCTTCGTCTGCACTTCGTCTTCCTTGTGGGAATGGAGATCGGATACCAGATCCGCTCAACCATTGGCGGTGATGAATACAGGAGCGAAGAAGCAGGAGCTGAAGTCGTTCCCGATGGGGAGCTTTTCAACCAACTTGAACCTCCGCGGACTCGATGGCGAGTGTACGATCTGCTTATTGGACTTCGTCGCCGGCGATCGGATCCCGCTGCTGCCGAACGTGCTCGATTTCTTAGCGTCTTTGTCGATTAACTGGTTTGAATTTGCATTTTTTTTTTAAGTTGCTATTGCTTCAGTGGCTTATTGCGCTTTGCTGTTGTGTTCTCTACAGACCTATGTTTTGGATGTTCCTCCTTTCAATCCTTGGATAGCTATAAGCGCTGGGTATGATGGGAGAACAATAGTGTGGGACGTGAGTTCTTATATTTAGCGCTCTCCATTCTAACTCATTGTTCGTCTCATGCTTATTTTTCTGAGACATTCATGGCATTTTCTGTTTCTAGATATGGGAGGGCACGCCTAGCTACTCGGATATACCAAATCAGCCATTTTAAGTTGGTTGATGGAAAGTTTTCTACGTAAGCTTTTTTGCCCATGTTTCTCTTCTTGTATTGGTACAATAATCTTTTTTTTTAATAAGTAGAAGGGCATTTTTAATAAGGTGGTGTATTTGAGGGGCATTGTTTATGTTGCTAAAAAACCTTGACCGTGTGTCCAAATGCCTCAAGTGAAAGTGATTTAAAATGCCCCTATATATTTATAATATGTTCAATTTTTAGATACAAACGCCAAAGAGTGCTTGAAATATGTTTTATTCACATGTGAGCATGACAATTTTTGTTGTTTTATGAGTCTGTCAAAGTTTATTGGTATGGCTATATTTTTTGAAAGAACATATATGCATGTAATATATCCATTTTTTGACGTTTTTCTCAAAAGTTGCAGGAACTGGAGATGCGCACATGGGGCATTTTGAATCACAACAGTAAACACAAGCAGCATTTTTTTTTTTCTAACTTGGAGATGGGGATTCAAACACTTTACCTTGTGATGAAGTCTGATGCAGTTTTACCACTAAGCTATGCCTACAACCACAACACAAGCAACATTTTGACATAAGATTAATTTATAATTTAAATGCAAATCTAAATTAGCGTAATAGTTCACAAGAAAATATAACCCCGTTGTTTGCAAAATTAATTTCAAACAAAACTTTTCGTTGCTATAGTGTAAAACTTTCATATACTATAGCATCAAAAAAAGTATTATAATGTAAACTTTAACATGTTATAGTGTTTTTGACTAATTGATTTGGTCTGCTCTCAAATATCCTAAATTTTATCATGAAAGAAAAAAGAATATGAAAATAAGAGTTAATTACAATCACTCCTTCATGCTTTCACTTTTTTTCATTTTACAAATAACTTTTGATTTTGGAAATTGTAATACAATATTATATGATTTGATTTTCTTTGCAAATCCTTCCTTGCGTGCTGCATTGGCCAAAAGAGGGATTGTATCACTTTAAATTATTTACATGCCTTTGGTAATTCACACCATGAAATGTATAAAACTCATGCGTTACAATTTAAAATAAAAATATGCTACAATATAAAAATGTCAGATGCTACTGCCTAACGCTTAACCTGGCTGAGCATTTGTTTCTTTATAGAGTTTTGCCTAGTAAAAAAATTCAGAGGAAGACATTTTTCGTTAAAACAAAAAAGAAAGAAAAAAGAAAACATATATAATAAATAAATTAAACGAGCGTGCCAGCGTGGCCGGTGTCTCCTAGATGGAAGATTTTTAAAAATGATTTTTTGAAAAAAAAATTTTTGATCAATGATTTTTTTTTAAGACTAAAAAACAAGTTTTTTAAGCATGAAAACGATTCTATTTTTTTTTATCTTATTTAGGTTCTTTATCTCGTTACAATTATTTTTTTTATCTTTTTAAAAAAAATTGAGACATTTTTCTTACTAAAAAAAACATATTTTTTGATGTAAAAAAAAAAGACTATTTTTTCAATTGAAAAGTTTTTTTTGGCCTCTTTTTCAAATTCTTCCCTCCTGGATGGTGGGAGGAACTAAGGCCTGACTGGCGAGCCTAAGAAGGAGAAAGAATACCCCCCTCACGTCCGTATTAGTATATGACATTGTCGTTGAAGTCAAAGCCAAACGCCTAGAGTCATAATTATTGTTTGGACTTTCTAGGGCACCTATGACCAAACCCCTCACATAGAGTTAGAGGTTAAGCCGCAAGGGACCCATCAACCGCGTACTCGTCCTATTCCTTACAGCAATTAGCCTGCCAGTCATATGCGGCTGGTGCGACGTACCCCCCTTTTGCCCTTCTATTAGTTCCCCTCTCTTTCCTTTTTCTCTCTCTTCCCCTTCCAAGTTCCAACTATAAATAACACACACAACTCCGCAAGTCCCACAAATCCAAAAAACCAATCAGGCAAAAAAAAAAAAACATAAAAAGAAAGAAAGAAACCTGGGGAGCTCAAAGCCAAACTCTCACTACTTTCAATCCATCAAAAGAAGAAAGTTCCAAAACAATAACATGGGTGTCAAGGGTTTTGTAGAAGGAGGAGTGGCTTCCATCGTCGCCGGCTGCTCGACCCACCCTCTCGACCTCATCAAAGTCCGTATGCAGCTCCAGGGCGAGGCCCCTCCTCCTCTCCCCAATCCTGCTCTCCGCCCCGCCTTAGCATTCTCTTCCTCTTCCTCCTCCGCCGCCGCCGCCATCCACGTCACCGCTCCTTCTCCTCCTCTGCTGCCGCCTGCAAGAGTGGGTCCCATCTCGGTCGGGATGCGGATAATGCAGACCGAAGGAGTCGCCGCGCTCTTCTCCGGCGTCTCCGCCACCGTCCTTCGCCAGACCCTCTACTCCACCACCCGCATGGGCCTCTACGACCTCCTCAAGACCAAATGGTCCAACCCGGAATCCGGATCCATGCCGCTCACGAGGAAGATAACGGCCGGACTTGTCGCCGGTGGGATCGGCGCCGCCGTCGGGAACCCTGCCGACGTGGCGATGGTACGGATGCAGGCGGACGGCCGGATTTCGCCGGCGCAGAGGCGGAACTACCGGGGGGTCGGCGACGCCATTGCGAGGATGGCCAGGCAGGAGGGCGTGGGCAGCCTGTGGCGCGGGTCGGGGCTTACGGTGAACCGCGCGATGATCGTGACCGCGTCGCAGCTGGCGTCGTACGATCAGTTCAAGGAGATGATTTTGGAGAAGGGTGTGATGGAGGACGGGGTTGGAACCCACGTCGCGGCGAGCTTTGCGGCGGGGTTTGTGGCGGCGGTGGCGTCGAACCCAGTGGATGTTATAAAGACGAGGGTGATGAACATGAGGGTGGAGCCAGGGGTGGCGCCGCCGTACAGTGGCGCCCTTGATTGTGCGCTGAAGACGGTCAGGGCGGAGGGGCCCATGGCCCTTTACAAGGGATTTATACCTACAATCTCAAGGCAGGGTCCTTTCACTGTGGTGCTATTTGTGACGCTCGAGCAAGTTAGGAAGCTGCTTAAGGAGTTTTAAATTGATGATTACTATTATACCGATGATGATGACGAAGAAGATGACGAGTCATCATATAGTTTTTTATATTAATTTTTTTTAGTTAGAGAAATTGGGTGGTTGTTATTCTTTGAAACTTGGAAGAAATACAAGATTTGTTCCAATTGGTTTTTTCTGTAAAACAGTTTGGGTGGATGATGATGCAATTTTGTTTAGAGCTTTAAAAGAGCAACAGAAATGAAAAAGCAAACCCACATACTAAAGTTTTGAGCCTTTTATTATGGTCGCCTTTGTTTTTTTTTCACTTGGTACTCTCTCTTCTTTTATTTTTTTGGTTAATAAGGAAGAAAAATATTAAGAAATGAAAGATCGGAGGAGCCAGAATGTAGGGTTGAAACTCTAGGCGTGTGGTTGGCACACGATTGCAGGCTTCTTGTATGAGTTAGAATTTTCCGACACCAAACAAGAAACCGCAGGCTTTTTGAGTAATAGGAACCATTACTTTATCCCACCAAAAAGAATAATAAAAAATGAAGTTCATTTGGGAAAAGAAAGACGAACATTCTCTTTTGTTTTGTTGTTTTAGAGCAAGAAATTCTAATGGTCTACTTTTCGCAAGTTCTTCCATCTTTTTGACATGTCATACTCGGATAGAAACCACCTTTGGATACGATTAGTAGCCAAAAAGAGAAGTGTTTTCCCTGCTAAAAACGACAAAAAAAGAAAAGAAAAGAAAAGAAAAAGGTTCTCATTGATGAAATCCCTCCTGCTAGTTTCAATTTTAACCTGTAAAGTACTCGGAAGTCAGAACCCCCTCTGCACGAACACAATTCTATTTTGATTGCAAGGTCGTCAAACTACATTCCCAACTTCAAACTGGTGGGTTAAAATATATTAGTTCTTCAACAATCAACACATCCGCTATTAAAACAATTCCTCCTAGCTTCCATCTCGATGAAAATATTAAGATGAGGGAGCTGCCTTTGTATACGAGTGTTCCATGCCAGCTTACCAAACAAACCCAACTTCATCTTTGAACCAGCAAAAGAAATAATACCACTTTAATTGGAGGAGATAATCTGTACATCCTAAGCAATTGGATCTATGATCTCGACCCTGTACTTCAATGACATTATGGACAGAAATATCAGCCTCATTGTTGCTATCCGAGAAAATTCTTCGTCCCCTTGTACTGTGATCCAATGTCCATCATATTGTTAAAGAAACATACGATATCATGTGCCGAAAACAATCGCTTAGAGATCATAGAATACCCATTATCTGCTAAACGTCCTCGAAGCAATGAAAGGTTGACCCTCTACGATTCGACCTTTCTCCACGTCAAGCGACATATGGCTTTCTGATTTTCCTCTGGCTAGGCCCTGGGTAGTTTGAACGTCTGACCTTTTTCCTCTGTCTGCATAACTGAGTGATTGACTCTCTGCCTTCCTAAGCTTCTCTGCAATTTGAAATGACTGACCTTCAATCCCCTCACCTCCATCAAAGTTCTGGAAAAATTAAAAACTATCTGCTTCTCTACCTTTTACTGGGTCTTGGCTGGCTTGAACCTCTGATCCTTGATTTTTGTCCGCATTTTGGGAAAATTCCCTATCCGTTGTCCCGTTTTGGAGACTTTGAGATGAACCCCAGCCTTTGTCCATGTTTCGCAGTTCATTTGCAATTTGACTTCGCCGCTCCTTCAAAACATGTAGTCGGGCTGTCAACTTGGTTAGTGCAGAAGATGTATAAACCGTTCCCTGTTGCGAAGGTGCAAAAGCAGTTAAAACTGTGTCTACCCTATTCTTTCAGGCTTTAGAGGAGATACGAGAGGTTAACAAGCCAACATTTCCCAATCAAAACAAAAAGGTCAATATATAAGGAGCAAGGAATCAAAGTTGTGATCCGCCTATTATCATTTCTTAGTTATCCTATAATTAGAAATTACGTTATTTGAATAAAACAAACAAAATGATTAAAAAAAACACAGGTGATGAATTTTCAGTGGCACAAGAGGTAAAAATACTGCAGCCAAGATCACATATGAAAAACCTACCTCACCCTTTGTACTGCTCCTCTTGGAATGGACTGAAGTAGTACGCCTGGCTCCCGCTGATTGCGCAATAAATGGATCTGCTAATACTCCAACAGAAATGTAACTGCCAGGATCAGGATGATAGCTTTGAGGTAGATGTTTATTTGACAAGGACGCAGATTCAACATTCCCCTCCTTCTCATATTCTGTGCCTCCTAAATGACCATCCTGTTGACCCATAGCTAGCAGTTAGCTCAGCAAAAGATGTCAGAGAAGCTATCTGCTATAGAACAAATTGCTTTTTAACAGATTCACAAAGAAGAATTTCAAGCTTCATCCTTAAACGGGATCAACGCAGATGCATCCGGATATTAACAGCTATAACTGCTCGTGTCAAATGGTAATCTCTGACTGCTAATTTCCCTTCCAAATTTTCAAGTTTAAAATGGTATTGGTATTATTATACTGGGTTATTAACATTAATGGCCTCTAAACTTTAAAGTCTCCCTCATTTTGCCCATTAAACTTTAAAAATCATCACTTTAGCCCTAAACTTTCAAAACTCCTTACTTTGCCCCTTAAATTTTAAAAATTACTATTTTGCCCTTGTTTTAATGCTCCTCCTTTTGTCTCTTATTTTCTAATTTTTTATTCAAATAGACACAATTAAGCCTACGTGATTCACATATGGGTCACCTGTAAAGACAAAAATGAGATTTTATCACTCTCAGGTTTTGTTTCACTATTACACTCTCATTTTCTAACTTTTTTTTAATCTGCCCCCGCCTAAGAAGGGTGTGTCTACACATTCCTTCTCGATATTGTTCACCAATATATTCTAATCTTTAATACGTAAGGCGAACAATATCAACTTATTAAATGAGTTACGTATTAAAAATGAGAATAAATGGGCAGGCAAACCCTTCCTAAATAAGAGTTCAAAAAAAAAAAAA